>LOEQ01004882.1:96105-106229 GCA_001685075.1 Bramus lutescens | reverse complement strand
AGGGGGAGAGAGGAGGGTGAGTGGGGGAGCGGGAGGGGAATGGGAGGAGGGAAGGAAGGGTAAATTTTTTAATGAAAATATAAAAAATTGAAAAAAAAACAATACCAAGAAGATCAATGGCAATCTTGGGGTAGGGAGTCATTGTTTGAGGTTCTAAAGGCTAACTTTAAGTCACTGATAGCTAAAGGTGATTATTGCTCTGGTACTATTTTAAGAGAATTTTTAGGGGCTACAAGAATGGCTCAGAGCTTAAAGGCATGAAGACACAGGGAAGATGTGTTGGTATTCATCTGTAAACCTAGAACTAGGAGGTGAAGTCAGGAGGATCCTGATAATGTGCTGACTTACCATCCAGCCAATAGATGGCTCTGTGGGAGCCTTGTGAGAAAAATATCTGATGATGACCTCTGGTCTCCATATGCATGTGAATGTATATGTGTATCTGCATGCATATACGCATGCACAACATGCATTCAACACCTTCCACCAAATGGAGAGGGGGGAGGTGGAGGAGGAGTGGGAGGTGAAGGGAGAGGAAGAGTGAGGGAGATAGACAGATAGATAGATGATAGATAGATAGATAGATAGATGATAGATAGATAGATAGATAGATGATAGATAGATAGATAGATAGATAGATGATAGAGGTATTTTCTCTTAGTTTCAGTTCAACAGATAATAAATTTAGTCAAGAAAAGTCACAGTTTTTGGTTTATATCACATGTGTCAAACATACCTGGGCTAATTGTTCACTCTTTTGCCTAAATTACATCACCTGAAGATGAAACAGTAACAGACTATATAAAGATTAGGTTCTGCTGGTATACAAGACACCAGTCAGTCATTGTAAGTTATCTTTAAAAGCCTAAATTGGCACTAAAACTGGTCTTTCCAATGATTTTTAATTAGCAATTAATTGATTTTTCCTTTTAAAATCATTGCATGTTTATAGGAAAATTGAACATCATGGATCCTCCACTCTTCTGTGTACATTTTTCTATTCCTGCAGTCCAGTGGGGTGGAGGACCTGTTATGACTAACAGGACAGGTCAGTGCATGGTTATTAATGAATGAATACAAATTACAACTCTACTTCTTTTTAAAATATTTATTTAAGCATTTTGTGCATGTGGGTATTTTGTCTGCGTATGCATCTGCACAACAGTAGAACACATTGGATTCCATGGGACTACAGTTATAGAGGGTTGTGAGCCACTTTGTGGGTTCTGGGAATTGAACTTAAACTCAGGACCTCAGAAAATGCTGAACCATCTCTCTAGCCCCAACAGAACTAGAGACTATTGTTCACCATTATAATTTCCTACAGAATGATCCACCTGCCTGTCAGCCCTGTGGGTTTAACTCCTTCTCCTCCAGCTCACCTCTCTACAGTTCTGGACCTCCCAGACTGTCTTGTAGTTGGAAGCATGCAGTTTACACACTTGCTACTTTGGCGCCTTTCATTCAGTGACATGGATCTAAAGGTCTTTCCCATCTTTTCATGGCACCATGGCTCATTTCAGACCTGAATACTTTCACTGTCCAGCAGTACTACGGTTATTTGTCCACTAATCTTTTCTTTCCTACGGTGTTTAGACTGGGTCTTTTCCTGCACTGTCTACTGTAGTGAGGAAGGGAAAGAAGAGAGCTGTAACTTACACATCATTATAATCTTGCATCTAGGACAATGCTAACTAAATATGAGGCTTTCGATAAATATTTGTGTAAATAAGGGAACTGGGAAGAAAGTATGTTTAAGTCAACACTAGTAGCATTCACCTTTGTAGGTGCTGCTGAGGCAACAGCAGGCTTTTTGATAGCCTGAATTGCTCCTGAATCAGTGAGAGTCTTAGCTTTCTTTTCATATTATTGTGGAAAAATACTCTGATAAAAGCAGCTCAAGGGGAGAAAGGGTGATTTTAGCTCACAGGACAAGGCACAGTCCATCATAGCAGCAAGATGATCACATCATCGTTGCAGTCGAAAGAAGAAAGACATGAATGCATGCATGTTAATGTTAAGTTCGATTTTTTTTTTATTTTAGACTGTCCAGAATCTCTTGCCTAGGGGATGGCCCCACCTACAATTAAAATGGGTCATTCGATATCAATTAATGTAATTAAGACAGTTCTCAAAAGGCCATCATGAGGGAATGATTTCCAGGTGATTTCACCACTATGGCTGTTGAGAAGTTCTCTGGGATCCTTAGAAGATGACTCAGTAGTAACCTCCTTGTGTGAGTTTAGAGAAAAGACAAGGTGGCTGGAGCAGCAAAGAACAAGCACAAGGTGATAGCAGTAGCCTGACTTTTAACCTCCGAGAGTTTACGGATAAAAGCATGGCAGCAAAGTATTACAAAGCGGCTTTTCACTGACAAGGTGACGGTGACTTAGTTTATGTTGTACGTGGTTATTATTTAAATTAAGTTCTATGTAGGAAAACAGAAGGGATGGACAGAGAGAGGAATGAAAAGATACAAGCGATTTGATTGGGAATGGGAAAAATGAAGGGAGAGCTCTCATTAGGGAGGAAGAAAACCCAGAAGAAGTAAATAATAGCAAATGTCTTTAAAAAGTCTGCCTAAAAACCTATAATACATGTAAGTCTGTATGTAAATATACATATACAGTTTAAGGAAATTCCTCTCATCTGGACTGATAATGCTTCCTCCATGAGCTAAAAACCATCTAACAAAACCCCCAACACCAGGCATGAGAAACTCTTCTTTGAGTTGATGGTCAGGATTGTCCAACAGACTCCTAAAACATTATAGGCTATTCCCTTGATTACTTCCCAGAGGTGGAAGATAAGTCTCTGAAGACACCATGCTCTTTAGACACAAGGACCAGAAACCCCTAAGCTGAAACTGCCCTGAATGCCTCCCACCTGAGAACTAGCTTTATGGTAGCAAAAGGTGGCATTCATGATTCTAGAGAAGGGAGGTAACCAATAGAGCTGAGATATCCTACAGAGCTATGAAATCTGTGAACCACAGTGACTAACATGGAAAGATAACCCTAAGAGTGCTTTAGTGGCACGCATACCTTGGTGGTAACCAACATCTCTTTTACTTTTCTTTAAATGGAAAAACAGAGGGTCAGGAGACTTGTGGCATAAAGGGAAGCTGGGGCTTGAATTTCCTGTCACAGAAGCTCAGATTTTCCTTTGAGGAGCTTAAGGGGATTTAGGGAGAATCAATGAAATGTGCTGTTCAACACCCTCCCCCCCTCCCCCCCCATCCCTTTCTCGCAGGGTGGATCCACATCTCAAGGTTGGGGAATGATGAAATCCCAGCCTTCATTACTGGATAAGTACAATGTCCTGGGGAACCCAAACTTGGGGCAGGAGGGCATCGTGAGCCAGACAAGGCCTTATGGAACTACTTGAACTCAGGACAGGGAGTAAACTGGGGGCTGTGGGAGGTAGGGTTTGTAGTAACATGGGGTAAAGGTGGCTCGTGGCTCCCATAGGGAACAGAGATTGGAAACCTGCTGCTCACAGATAAGAGGAGTAACACCTAGTTCTATAAAAGGGGGTTGCTTAGCTCATTGATCTTTAGGATTAGAGTAGAGAGAGGAGATGGAAAGCAGGTAATTCTGGTTTCTCTTTTTCCAGATGTCAATACAGAAAATAACCTCGATACTAGATTTTAGATCCTAGACCCATGTGTGAAGGTTAGCAATGTCAAAGGAAGCGTACAAACTGAGAGCAATTAATTAATCACAATTCCATGCCTAGTCAAAGCACCCTTCTCCCAAATGGCCCATTTCTTTTCTCAGGTAAAATTCCATTGTAGTCTTTAAGTCAGTTTCTTAGAGCTTTATTGCAGAAAATTTATAAAAAAATACATCACAGAATCAATGAAGGAAAAATTCCAGAGTCACTTCAAGTCCATATGAGGGGCAATCTGATCAGTGGACACCTGGTGGCCCTGGTGTGGACTGTGTACCCTCATGTATCCATAGTTACAAAGCAAGCTCATGCACATAGACAACAAAGCAGAACCATCTGTTCTAAAGCAAGGATATAGAATTTTCATTTATTTTTAATAATGTATTTTGTCATCTGATGGGGATTTTCATATACCGGTGGGTAGTCTCCAAAAGCACATACATCACAGAGCATATATTTGTGCAGGTGGAGGGAGTGATCATTACCTCCACTGCGCATGGTGTGGCCAATTCGCTCCCTCATGTCAGAGATCACTGCTGATAAGAAATGCCATTTATTGTGTTTGGACCCATTTTACACTGGTAGCAGGCTGCCAATTTTTGCTTCTATTTCTGAGCATTGCTATATTTTATTCCAAGGGTGAAACAAATGAAATGTGAATGAGAAGGATGGGTTTGAATTCTCAGATTTTGCTTAAGAATATATATTTTCTATTTTCTGTAGCTCTATCCCTTTTACTAACTTTCTTCTTCTTTTCTTTTTTCCCTTACAGAGACACGGAAGACCCAACCTCTGGTTTCTAATTGCACTACTTGGTCTTAATGTTTGACAGCCCATACATTCCCCTCAGGGTTTCTATGTTCACTGAGAATAAATAATAAAACCCCTAATTTGTCTCTTTCTTGCAGGAGGGGATAGAACAACATGAAGGGAGCTGTCACAGGACTCTGGGGATGAAGAAGAACACAGATTGTCTCTTAATTTCATTCATCTTTATTTTAACCAGCAGCTAGAGATTCTACAACCCCACTCCCCTGGATCTACCTTGGCTCCACCAGGAATTTGAATACAGCATGTACAGAGGCAGGAGAGGCCAGTAGTTAAAATCCTGATGAGAGTGAATACACGCTGAATAGGGATTTATATTCTAACTTAAGAGTCATTAAAAATGGGCAATATGCATTTTATCTTGGATTTGGACTTTTAAGAAAAATCTAATAAAAGCCTCTGTGAAGGTCTCTAAATATTCAAAAGAGTAGCTTTGATTTTCCTTCCTATTCATAACACCTTTTAAACATGAAGAATACCCAATGTCCATTGTAATCAGTGACTGATAGTCATCAGGGTGGGAATTATGACTCTCTGAGACTTCTCAGACATCTATTTAACCCAGGTAGGTAAGAGGTGAGACTAGCTTATGTTGGCAAATTCAATCTATTCCATGCAGACAGGCTGATTATGGCTGATGACAGCCCTTAGTTGGTACTTACCATCAATAATATTGTGTAGAGGGACAGTGGGGGTGTGATGTGTGTCAGTATCTTTATGATTGACTTCTCTCCAAGATACAAGTATCCAGAGATGCATTTGGCAGATAATAGGTTCAGTTTCATGAGCTTTATTGTTAGCTTGATGATGTGCTCATACCTAAAAATCTCAGCATAGGCACAGCTGTAGCAAGCAGAATTGCCCGAGGTTATAGATTCCTGAATGTAATTATTCAAGCACAGTTGTGTTGACAGGTGGCTTCAGAAATATCGTGATTCTAATCATGGCCTTGAAGAGATTGGTGGGGATTGCTCTTTAAATAAATAAAATACAAAATTCGTACTGATACCATGTAAAAGAGCTTCTCACAGATAGTCCTATTATCAGAAAAAAAGCATGTTGTCTTAAAGGTCAGATGTACTACTTTAAAAATATCTGAGACAGGAGGCGAATAATTTAGCTAGCATTTATGCAGTGTTCTTTTGATGTCACTCTCAGTTACTAAGGAATACCACAACAATTGAAATAGCAATTTCTGACTTCCCAGGGCCTTAATGAAATTACTAAGACAATACACATGTAAACTAAGAACCTGTGCTCAAATAGAAGCCTTATGTAAACAAAGAATGTTCATTTACAAGGCTAGAAGTTGACATGAAAATATTCTTTATAATAGGGTTCATTAGAGGGAGCCAAACTGTAGGAAATGCAGTAATCCAGTAATCCAGAACTAGGGTATGTAGCCTACATCTTCTTTATCCTGAATATGACAGGGTGTCTGGGCTGGACAGATAATGAGACATACCTGCCGAGGCTGGAGAAGGAAACTCAAAATATGGCATATGTATTAAGACATTCATTGTGAGTTGTGTAACTAAAATTTCCAGTGCTTTTCTAGCACGACTGGCAGGTTTAGCAAATAGAAATCCAGTATTCCCAGGTAAAGCTTAGTTTCAGACCATCAAGGGGCTCTTTCTTGTTTTTAATGGACTTTATAATTTCAGAGCAGATCTAGGCTTATGAGAGAGTTGAGTTAGAAGCACATAGATTTCTCACATTCACCCTGACAAATTCAAATACATACACAACCTAACTTCCATAGCTTCTTCTAATTACATCCTCTACCAGAGGGTGTAGTTGTTACAACTGATGAATGTATACCAACACTGCATTCCAGCTGTCTCTCCCTGAACTCTGTCTCTGTCCCTCATGCAGTGGCTTCCTGTAGGGCAGTAGACATAGAGGCCACAGACATTTAGTTATAGTTATATAAAATCAGGTGAACTTTTAAATCTCTCTCTAATCCTCCAGTTAAAGCAACTGATTCCGTGACAGTCAATGTATCACCAGAAAGAGCAAGAGACTCTAAAATAAACAGGGCTAGGGCAAGACACTGTGTGTGTGACGTGTGCATGTGTGTGTATATGCTTGCAGATGTTCAAAGAAGCCAGAGGTTAATATCAGGCCTCTCTCTCTCTCTCCCTTTCTCTCTCTCTCTCTCTCTCTCTCTCTCTCATGCACACACACACACACACCACACACACACACACACACTTTATTTTATTGTTCTGATCATGTTGTGGAAAGATAGTGATATATAAAAAAGCATTTAAAGTGACCACACTGGCATTAGAGATATAAGTTGGACTGGCTGCTATTTGCTTTAGCATATTCTTTAAAAAATAATTTATATTATTTAAAAATAATCTCAGCACTTTGTGCTAACTTTTTAAAGATTACATGTAGGGAAATATTTCCTGTTACATTTCATCCTTGCTATGGAATTTTAACCTGTGAATGCTATTGCAAATCAATCTTCATAAAAGAGAACAGCTGAAAAAATTGAAACTCTGTGAGCACTGAATGTTGTTCTTACAGGCACTTACTTTGGATTATATAAATCAAAGGCAATGACGGTTGTTAAGTCTCCATTTTCTCCAGGTCCATTTCATTTTATGCCTCAGTCCTTGGGTTTCTTGGGTGACACACACATTTCCTGTCTCTCTGTCACATCCTTGTCATTTTTTATCAGCTTTATTCTTTAATTTGAACTTGAATCACAGTACAGCCAACCATCCTTGTCATCTGCTTTTTCCATTTTTCTCCTTTTAGTTTTGCTTTGAGGTTTTACTTCTGCCCTTCTATATTCTTTCTGAACGTTTTCATACTCAAATAACTTTTTATCTCAAGTACTGAGAACTCTTCTAACCTAGGGTTTTCTGGCTTCAGAATGTGATCCAGAAAGAATTTGAGCTGAATGGACTCACTGAATTCGAGGCCGTGATTAAATAGATTAATTTATCCTTTGATTTGTGGAAATCAAACATGAGTAACAAACAAATATTTTAGAAATAATTTGGGTTCTTTTAACTAGAATTAGAATAATCTTTATGAGGAAGAAATAACTTTATTATTAATAATGTTATTAATAATAATAACATTATTATTAATGCAGTTATCGCTGGTCTAGTCTGCAGGGATGCCACACTCATGTCTCTTAGTGAGGTACATATTTTTTCACTGGAAAGAGGTTATGGGAAATGATTCCACCAGTGTGTGTGTCTGGTGGAATTTTAGTTCAATTTTAGTCTGTACAGTTTGCATTTGAGTGCCTAGAGAGCATATCTATTCTAAAACTTCTTACCTATTTTTCCAGATTAGAAAATATGATAAAATAAAATACTTTGATGGTTCAGGAAACTTCCTATATTATGACACACATACACACACACCCACGTACGCACACCCACACACACCCACACACTATATTTATCAAAATAATTGTTCATTGAAAGAAAAAAAGATAGCTGTCCTATTCTTGAGTATTTTCTTTATTAGCAACTAAATATCCATTCTTAACTTCCTTGTTTATTACAGTTGCTTAAATTTATGGTATCAAAATCTCCCAGAGAGATCACTAAACAGATTTTTTAACACACACCCTTGTTCTGATTCAGAGGATTTTGAGTGAGGAGTAGTCGCCAGTTTTTAGTCAGCTGCCCATTGTTATGACAAAATAGCTGGGAGAAATGAACTCCAAGAAGACCTTGCCTGGACTCACAGTTTCAGAGACTGCAGGCTGTGCTGTCTTAGCTCCATTACATTGGGTTATGGTAAGCCAGAGCATCATGACTGCAGTGTGTGGCAGTCACATTGCTTTCAGCATGGCCAAGAGGCACAAGTCAGAGACTAAACATCTCTAACCTACATGCTCTGTGTCCTGCTTCTTCTTCTTGACTTCTAGAGTTTCTACCCTAGTCCAGTGATCCATTCTATGGATTACTTTATTCACTAAGTTGGAACTTTTATGGTCTAGTCACCTTCCAGAAGCTCAACCTCTGAACACTGCTGCACAAGAATAAAGTCTCCAATACATAAGTATTTGTGGGGGACATTTGAGAGCTGCACTATACATGATTAGGCATATGGGCATAGTGTTAAGATCAAGTTTCTTATAGGATTCCAGCTATTGTGGTATTATTGTCCTGAGACCACTGACTGATAGAATGCGACATGTTAAAAAGTATTTGTGCTGTTTCTTTTCACCAAATCTGTCTCAGTGGAGGCATCTAATTCCTTTTAAGAGTCTGGCCTCTAGAGTCAGATTGTTTCAGTTGAAATTCTGGTTTCAGCAATGTTAAAAGTCATTGTCTAAGAGACAGAGAATCAGGGAGTTTGCTGTGAGATTGTGTCTCCTAGTAACTTCAGAAGCTACACCCATAAAGTTCCACCAACATGACGACCTAAACATGAGCTGAACAAGGATAATATTGATAGGCATTGCAAAGTGGACAGAGAAAGCCCAGGAAGACTCAGTTCTACACAAAGAACAAAGGAAACCAAGGATGACTAGGAACAGGAGAAAGAGTTTTCCCCCCAAGGAAGAGCACAGCAAGTGGCTAGTTAGTACCAATAGTCAGCCCTGAAAACATACATATGTGTAGCATTATACTGACTGAACATGTTATATTTAGAAATATATGTATGTATTATATGATATGAATACACATGTATGTATACATACATATGCATATAAGAGCAATTAATGAAAAAAGAGGCCATGGCTTTGAAAAAAAAAACAAGGAAGGGTATATGGGAGAGGCTGAAAGGGAGGAAGAAATGATGTAAATAAATTATAATCTCAAAAATAAAAAAGAAAGTCATTGCTATGGTCAAATAATATATACCTGTGCCACAGAGGCTTTTCTGGTGAAAGCAATATCCTCTCCACCTCTAATTCTCCTTGGAAACATTTTAGCTCAGTTCGTCTTCCATAGTCTTTACTTCTACATTGCTAGCCAACATGCTCAAAAAGTTATTTTTTGATTTATTACCAATATTTAATTATTTTGTGAGAACCATTCAATTAATAAACTAAGCTAGTATGATGCTGCCATCTTTTAAAGTTCCTTAACTATGTAATTTTGTGCTCTGAGTATATTTACCATTTTATTTCTTATCCAATTAAATGTAGTCATCATCTTGATTCCTTACTTTGTGATAGAAAGATGCCTATATTATTATTCTTTTAGCTCATCATACTTCCGTTCTGTATTTCCACATTATCAACATAATTTTTTGTTTCATTTTTTTCACTAGAATTGTTTTCATCACCAGTAGTTTGATCAAAATTTGACTACAAAATGATTTTCGAGTAGTGGTTGACCATTCACTGGCAGTCCACAGTGATAGTGAAGTTCTAGAACTTGTTTTTCATGGAGTTTTTTTTTTGCTTTCCTTTTTGACTTGACCTCTTTTACATAAACTGTACCCTTAACATCAAATAACTCAACACAGCATGATCTACACTTCTTATTTCCTCTTTGTCCAAAGACTTTCACCTATGTCCTTTATTGCTTTCATATTTTCCTCTCTCTCTCTCTCTCTCTCTCTCTCTCTCTCTCTCCTAGCTATCTTTCTATCATCTATCTATCTATCTATCTATCTATCTATCTATCTATCTA
>LOEQ01004882.1:43892-60754 GCA_001685075.1 Bramus lutescens | reverse complement strand
TGTGTGTGTGTGTGTGTGTGTGTGTGCGTGCGTGTGTGTGTGTGTGTGTGTGTGCGTGGTGTCATATATCTGCATAGGAGTCTGCGCATTTGCCACACAGAAGTCAGAGCAAGAGTCTGGGTGTCTTCCTTTGTTTGTGCATTATTGTTTGTTGAGACAAGTGCTTTTGCTGAAGCTTACCAATTTGGCTAGGTGGCTACCTGATGTGCTCTCAAGATTCACCATGTCTCTGCCCACCTGGTGTTATGGCGACCATGCTCCTGTGTGTGTTGGGGATCCTGACTCAGGCTGATACGCTTGTAGAGCACGCACTTTACCCAATGAGCCATCTCCCATACTGATCTCGGTGTTTTCTTTTTGTTTTGTGGAAAGTTAAAAATGTAGCACAAAATTTGGCATCTTATTTGTGTAAAAGTACACAGTCATAGAAGTTAGTCACAGAATGACAAATACATTATTATTCTATTTATGTTCCTGGAGAGAGTAAGTAGAAAAATGATGGTAGGGTCTGAGCAGGGGCACTGGACGCTATTTTGCATGTGTCCATAATTACTGTTTGGGGAGATGGGAAAAGTTCAGAAGTTGGATGAACTGTGATGGTTTTTCAACACTGTAAATATGTCTAATCTTGAGCCCTTTAAAATTCCTAATCATTTATGGCTATTTCTTCTTTTTGAGTTTTTATTTTCATGTCTGTTTTCAGGATATTTGGGATAATGCTCCCTTTCTACATTTCTGCCGCAGCTTGCTTCACGAGTCCTGTTAGTATTCTCTGCCACATCCATCTGCTTCATTTACTCTTCCCACAGAGAGAGCGATTGGTGATACATTTGACGTGGGCATTTGGGGTTCATTTCATATCTGCTTGTGAGCTGCTTGCTTCTCAGGCTATGAGCTCGATAGTAGGTTGAGGTACATCCCCACGCCTAACTCTCAGGATCCAGAAGCATCCTCTCTGCTAGATGGTTCTGAGGAACCGGGTGGCATGCTTCTACCTCATTTCCTCTTGTTCTCCAGTGCAGAATGCATATGCTGAGTCTATGTGACAGACTAAGCACACAGAATTTTAAATGAAAATATGCATCGCTGCATATCTTATCCTGGTTAAATCTTCTCTTAATATTCTTGTTTAGGATGTGGTTTCTAGGACTGGAATTACTATTACAAGTTCTTCTCCAGTTGTCACCCAGATTTTGCAGTCTTGACTCATTGAAGGAAATGTATTGATGGAGAAGGAATGACAGATCATTTTTACTCTTAAACAAACAGACAAAACAACACAAATTAAAATAACTGTACACTGAGATTCTTTAAGCAGAGAAGAACACAACACAACTTAGTCTAAGCTGTGTTTTGGGTATACTTCAACCAATGAGCAACTAACTGCTGATAAGATCGAGTACACGTTATAAGATCTGTTTGTTTTAAATGAGAAATATTAAGTCTGTAGTTCTGTGAAATCAGTGAATTATTTACTCACTAAGTATTACTAAAGCAGAGCTATAGACAAAAAAAATAACCCAATGAAACCTGACATGAGGATGAAAGAATAGCTGTCCTGTGTCTAGACTATAGTTAAAATATTCAGAAGGGAAAGAAAGAATGTTATGAATTGTGTTGGAATGATGAGGTTTTTTTACCATGTTATTATCAGTGTCTTAATTTATGATGTGATGTTGAATCCTATTTCCTGTTATTTATTGTATTGTAAACACTAAGTGCATTAGCAAAATCAATTATTTTTTGGCTCATGAACAATTTCTCTTTTATCTCAAATAAATTAGGCAATACAGAATAATAGATTTTGGAATCTTTAGATTTAGGTTGAATGAGCCATTCTGTAGCCTGTCAATATTCTTATCTGTTTCAACAATAGATATCCTGCATAAAATAAATCAGTCTGTTCTTGAATTTTATATGCCCCTATTCTGTGACTTTCTGCTTTATCAAGAAGTACTAAGTTCAAAACAAACTAGATCAGATCAGTTGGCACTGTTATTCTCTTTCCTCCTTACATAATGGCCAAAGATAAACTCAAAGGCCGCGTCTTGCTGTTATTTTTACTGCTTCTGCTGTAAATGGAAGCTAAGCCATCGGGAGCACATTTTCTGCAGAATATGGATCGTGAGTGTTGTTTTCACAGGAATTTGCACCCCAAAACTCCTGTTTCTTAGATACAAGGCACACAGTTCCCCGTGAATTAGTCAACCCAGGAAGGACAAATTACAATGGTCTGGGTGATTTAAATGCTAGAAATATTTTTCACAGTTTGGGAGAATGGAGGTCCAAGATCAAGGCACGGCAAGGCTAGCTTCTGGTGAGAAGGCTGCCTTTCCTTAAAAGGATACCAGACTTACCATATGCATCCACTCTTATGAGTTCACTTTTCTATAGTTATCTTTCCAACAGCCCTGTCTCTAGTGAAATCTTACTGGGAGTTAAGAATACAATGTATGAGCTTTCTTTGGAATAAAATTCAGTCTAATGCAACTCTCATATAGATAACACTGTTTGAGGAAATCTACTTTTTATGTTCAGTGTTAGCACAGTGAAAGAACCCGGTTATCGAACAATAGACTGTGTACTGGAACCATATAAATGACTACATACATGTCTGGGGTGCAGAAACAGGATGCTCTTACATTTCCCTCCGCATACTGGTAGAGGAAGCTTTTGAGATTGCTTAGCTAAAATGAATCAATATATTTTATAATGGTTAAGAATTTCAGTTTAAACACATGAACACATACATTTGAGAATATACACACTCACACACACACACACAGACACAAACACACACACGCAGAGGGGAGAAAGTGCTTCCAGCTAGTTAACTGACATTTGGAATTGAATTGTGCATATTGCTTAACCCAAGAGAAGTTGCATGATATGCTTATTTTGGAAGCAATTACAATATAGAAAATGACTTTTTAATGAATAAATTAGTGAAATAGTTGACATTGCACATCTTCCTTTTATAAATTGAGGAATTTACTTTGCTAAACAATAACAGAGTCAGTATACCGTCTTGGATAACATAAGCAAGCATTTTCAGAACAGCAAACTTTTCAGAGAAGAACACTTTTCTTTAGCAGTTGGTTAGGTAGCTGTCTTCTGCAGGTTCATTTATTAAATTCTTCACTATGTTGCCTTTTATGTGTTGGGATTTGGGCCAAGTACTGAGTTCTCAGACATATCATTACCAATTGTAAGGAAAGGAATCTGACTTGTCAGCAATTTATCTTAAATGTTCAATTAAGTCAGCAGAGAGCTGTAAATACCCACAATGGCTTCATCTTCATTTTGTAGTGCTTCTCTGTCACAATGTTCAGATACAACAAGACCCTAATCAGAAAGTCCCCATTAATTGCAATGGCTATCCATTAATCATGGGAGTGCCCGTGAGAAGTCGGGAAAAAAGAAAGAACAGATTGCAGATGTGTGAAAACCTTAGGAGTCCACTTAGCACTCAGTCACAGCTCTACATATTGCCTACTGGGTCAAGGAAAGTTGTCAGTATTCTGTGCTTCTTACTCTTTGAAAACAAGAATTACGGCTTAATAATGCACAGCCTTTCCGTTAAATCACTGGATTAGTAAGTGACCTCAGTCAGTAGGCACAGGTTTAATAGCGAGTTTGAAAAGGTTAAGGGAGCCAGGTGAGTGACGTCATCTGGGTTTCTGTGCAGTCCTGAAAACATTTGCGAAAGTCAGTATAAAAGGTGTCCATCACATGCCACAATAACTTTGTCAGTGAGCCTTATAG
This sequence comes from Bramus lutescens, assembly GCA_001685075.1. Lineage (NCBI taxonomy): Eukaryota > Metazoa > Chordata > Mammalia > Rodentia > Cricetidae > Bramus > Bramus lutescens. Next base: position 56,989 of record LOEQ01004882.1, on the reverse strand, counting down.
TTCATTTCCTTTTAAAAGACTTTCCTTAATTCAGTTGTAGTAAGTCTTTTGATGATAAAGCTTTATTTCAGTTCCAGGTCATACAGACAAGAAAATTTAATTCTGGAAGGTAGAATAAGAAGCAGAGAGAAATGGAGCTGGTGAAAGCCTGGTGAGGCCTGACAGGTCGAGACAGACAAACCTTTGTATGTGTGGAGGGGTTCTTTCCTTGACTTTTAAATGACGATTTCTTTTCTTGGTATAGCTCTTCATGGGGTTTTGCTGACAAAGCTCCTATCTCCTTCCAGCGAGGCTCAGCTTTGTTTATTTATGTGACTGCTGTAAAAGCAGGCGTGGGGTGATCTGAAAAAGTCTGCATCTCCATGAGACAATGAAAGAACCAGAAGGTTTCCTGTGTGCACGTGTCAAAAGGAAGGTGCATGATAAATGAAGGTCTTTTTGTGCTCAAAGTCTGCAGTTGGAACCCAAGTACAATTGAATGATAGGGTTTGCATGATTATTATCACATATAAAGTATAATTCAATATAGTATATTCCCCTCTGGGGTTCCTTTAGTGTATTTAATACTTGACATGTAAAAATTGTACTCAGATTATTGAAAGAGTGACAGAAATGCATCTCCCATCTGCAGCTTGTAACTACAGGTACAAACATTCTATAAGATGTAGGCCACGAAGATGTAGGCCAGGGAAAGAAAAAACGAATGGGAGGCAGAGGAGACAGAATGTTCCCACTGGCTGTCTGGCTCTGGGGAAATGAATGCTCAGAGAATGCTGATGCATTCAAACAATATTTTTTCTTCAAGACTATTTATTGTTTGACAGCTATTTTCATCCACCTTTTCCTCTTATGACCATAGGTATTGTGAAAAACTACTTGTTTTGACAAAAACGATGTTCTTACATAAATAGTATAAAAAGACTAGAAGTCCAGAAGTAAGTCTATACAAACTGATTATTCATAAGTGATATGACCTGAGACCCAAAATGGCAATGATTTTCTGGGTAGTACATATATACAATGACATCATATAGAAGATGAGGTGAAAATGTGGCTGAAGGTGGCTGTTATGATAAAATGTTCATATTTATCTCCAAATTCATCCATTGAAACTTAATCAGTGTGATAGTATTCTGAGGTAATGCCTTCTGAGAGGGGATCATGTGCTGAGGTGTCACCCTCATGAATGGGATTAGTGCCTTTTTCGCAGAGACCCTATACAACTGATTATCTCTTTCCACCATGTAAGGATAGTGAAAAGCGGTCATCTGTGAAGTAGGGACTGGACTCACATTACATGCTGAAACTCTTGATATATTCAGTGAAGACTTCTGAACTTCAAAAACGTTGAGAAGTGAGTTCCTGTTATCCACAAGCCACTCAGACTAAGGCAAATTTGAAGACATGCTACATGACGCCGTGGTTAGTATTGTACTATACATGATTTCTTCCAACATTTTTTCTTTTTTATTGAAGTATAGGCTTCAGATATCTTTATCTTTTGACTTTACCATTCCCCTTCACTTGCATTCTTCTTTAAGCTCCCAGGTTGAGCTTTCAGGCACACCCAGTATAAAATTGTTGTTTGGAACATGACTGAGCTCAATCTTTTTGGCGTAGGTATACAACTGGGAAGAAAAAGAGTACCTAAAGTGTCAAGGAGGAACAAACTCTTTCTATTTACCCAATAGCCTCAGATGGAGCCTTGTTGCTGTGTAGTTGCTTCCTCTAGATTAAAATATTTCCTCATGAAAATGAGTAGACACTCAAGAAACTCGTAAGAATTCCAAAGAAATGTGTGAAAAAATGAAAGAGGTATACCTAGTTATAGAAGAGGCTACCAATTTCTAGAGGGAGGAAACTGATGGAGTTGCCTGTGAGTTGGGCAGTAGCCAGGCAGGAAGTTTAGGTGGGATCACCAGACTAGCAGAATTCGGGGGAGTGGAAAGGCAGAGATGCAGCCACCAGTCAGATGCAGAGGAAGCAAGATGAGAATGCCGTACTGAGAAAAGGTACCAAGCAACATGGCTAGATATAGCCAAGAATTATGTAAGCCTGGGTAATAGGCCAAACAGTTTATAATAATCATAAACCTCTGTCTGTTTATTTTGGACTGATGGCTGTGGAAATGGGTGGAACAGAAACTTCTTTTAACAAATGGCTTCCAGTGTTTAACAACTATATCCTCATAAAAGCTGAGAGAGCTTGGGAAGGGATTCTAGACACAAAAGAACAGAGTCAAGCATGGCTTCTTGGTAGCAGTATTTTCTCAGTTGGATTCTGTTTGCTAGAGACAAGCAGAGGCATGGCTCCTTTAAGAGAGCTTCCTGACTCAGCCAGCATCAACAGCAAAAACCTTGTAGCTCCTTTAAGATGTCCTACCACCAAACACTTAACTAGTGTTTACAAACAACAAGCAGCATGATTCTTAGTGGTGGCATAAACCTAGAAACTCCACAGAGTTGTGGCAATAAATGTGGCTCCTGCCTGTACCTCCACCATGAAGTTAGATTCTCAGAAACCTAAGGAAAGGGGAGGAATCAGCTGTCAAAAGTGTAACTCTAATCCTTACCATACCCTTAAAAAGCAGATAAAGACTCATGTGGTCAGAAACAAAAGAGATATACAGTAAAGACATATTCAGACAGAAAAAAAACCCTAAATGGTTTACAGTATGTTTAAAAATACATGTAGTCTTGGGAGAGAAAAGGAAAAGAACAGATAAAGTCCTTAAAAATTGAAATAGAAATAGAGTAGCTGGATGTGGTGATACACACCTTTAATCTCAGTGCCTAGGAGGGAGAGGTAGCTGGATCTCTGAGTTCAGGGCATGGTGGCGCACACCTTTAATCCCAGTACTTTGGAGGCAGAGGCAGGCAGATCTCTGTGATTTTGAGGCCAGCTTGGTCTACAGAGTGAGATCCAGGACAGCCAAAGATATACAGAAAACTTCTGTCTCAAAAAAACCTCAAAAATTAAAAATAAAAGAAATAGAGTAAAAAAAAGCTGTCTAAAGATGGAAAATACGCAGAGAATCTGGATACTGTATGTTATTGAAAAGAAAAAGGGGAAATGCTGTGGGATAATGTTCTTGAACAGTGTAAAGATTTGGCGTTCATATTGGCCTAATAAAATTCCGATTGACCAGTAACCAGGCACTAAGTATAGGCAGGGTGATCTGACTAGGAGAATTCTGGGAAGACAAAAGGCAGAGAGTCAGAAACTTCTGACTACAGCTACATTTTGGTGGAGTTAATTCTTTGATATGTTGTCAATTCTCTAGCATCAATAGAGAGTATTTGTTCCCATGTCCCCAACAGAAGCCACATGATAATTGACAATGCCATGTAAATCCTTAGTGTATATCCATCCTGAATTATCCTGAATGCTGAATAGTTGCCCCATAATATACCATGTTGACAAATGGACTCCACATGGCCTGGCTTCGTTCATACTTGTTTCCTTTGATGCATACTTCTATATTGCCACTTCAAAAATTATAGAAAACATATACATTTCCCAATAAAACAAAACAATACAAAGCAAAACAAAATAAAATACCAGACATTGTGCAGGTCCTGCATGTGAAGGACCAGAAATAATTTTTGAAATAGCAGATATCTAGTTATCAAAATCAAGGAAATCAATATCATTTATTACTGTTTGCAGAAGTGGTTATTTCTTCTGAGCAAGTTGAGGATGACTGTTGGACCAAATATGTGCACACAGTATGAACATGGTCTTTTCTGTTATTCTTAAACCATGTAACATGTATAAACTCTGACTTTCTTCACTTTGATTATGTATGGGGGAAACACTTCATTTCTAAAATACATTTTTATTTGTTCTCTGAGAATTTCATATAAATGTATAAAATGTATTTAGATAATATCTACCCAATATTCTCCTCAAATACCTCCTGTGTCCTTCTCTTCACTTCTCTCCTCCCAGTGTCATGTAATCTTTTTTTAATTTTTATGACACACTGAATACATTCATTCATACACACATATATACATAATACATACAAACATATATACTTTGTTTATATATGTATGCATAAGTGTAGGACCATCAGCTGGACATGAGCAATCTACCAGGGACCACACTTCTGAAGAAAACCATCTTTCTCTCCCCTAGCAGCCATCAGCTGCCCAGAGCTCCTTATATGGGGTGGGGGTTGTATACCCCTCCCCTATCGATGCTGGAAAGTTTATTGTCTGTGTTTGTGAATCCATGAGCTTAGCAGTCCTGTCACGGCCAGAAAACGCTATTTTCCATCATCATACATGACTTATATATCTTAAAATCTTCCACTTTCTATTCCATCATGTTCCCTGAACACCAAGGGGAGAGAATCTGATATAGATGTCCCATTTTCTCCTATTTATTGCTGATCACCTCATAGACACTTGTTCTCTGCATGATGGACAGTTGTGAGGGTCTTGGTATTAATCATTGTACAGTACACAAAGATAAGGAATATTCTTAGAAAAGCATCTTTAAAAGACATATCCAGGTTTTGTGAACACCTGCAGGTTTATGGCATTTTTTCTTAGAATTTGATATAATGAACATTTCAAATAATTTGACTGAAATGTTATTTATTGTATGAAGCTGGTCATGATGAGGAATGGATCAGTTCACTTACCAGCCCATAGACTTTAGTGGGATATGCACCAACCTTCTCCCCACAACCATCTTGGAGATTGATTAGTGTGGATTACAGTAGTGTTTTCTTAGTTGTGGAGGCAACAAAGGAAATTAAATCTCTTAAAATGCAATTTTCTTGAGAAAATTGTGAGTCCATGCTGGTGACCCCAAATCAATGCATGGAACTTAGAGTTTAAGTGATAACACAAGTTCTCCACAAATGATGCAAGAATGTTCTTTCAACTAATCCATCAAAACATAATGGATGTACTGTGAGAGTCAGTGATGACGTGTACTGATTTTTTTTTTGTCAGCTTGACCTGATCATTCTGGAAGAAGAAGCTCAGTTTAGAAAATACTTCCATAAGATTTCCTACAGGCAAGTTTATGGGTAATTTTCTTTATTAATGATTGATGTGGAAGGGCTAAGCTCATTGGAGATTGAGTCACTCCTGGCCAGGTGGTCCTGGGTTGCATAGGATAGCAGGATGAGCAAACCTTGAGATGAAAGTCACTAAGTAGCATTCATTTATGGTCTCTGCTTCAGTTCTTACTTCCAGTTACTGTCCTGACTTCTCTCCACCCTAAACTAATTATAAACCGTAAGAAACCCTTTCCTCTCCAAATTGCTTTTGGCCACAGTGTTTTATCATAGCAGTAGATAACAAACTAAGACAGCAGGAGAATACATAATTGAGAAGTACATACAGTGTCAGCATTCATTATGAGTTTCCATGGCACTTATAACCTACTTAAACCAGAAAGACAGGTTCTAGCATCAGTAGAGCAGCACCATGCATCCTACGGCAGAGTTGCTGGAAGCCATACAGGATGGTAAGTTGATGTAACGTTCACATTGAACTCATTAGGTACTGTGTTCTCTGTGCCAGAAGAGGACTGAGATCTCACTATACTAAGAAGTCTTGGTTCTGTGAGGATTTGAATGTGGTGTGGGTGTGGGGATCTCAGGAAAAGGAAGCTTCCTATTAGACATGGTGATCAAATGATTTTCAGTTTTGAAAAAGAGAAATGAGTAGCATTTGTTAAGCCTCCCTTGTCAACTGTACACTTCCTGTTCATCAGTCTATGGTTGCTTAATCAAGAATGTTGCATGAGATTACGTGATAATATGAAGGCATAGTCTTTTCACTTCCTTTCCTGTTTTTAAAACTGAGAATTCCCCTCATCATCCTCCATTGAGACAGCAGTGAATCCTGTATGCATTTACTGGTCACGGAATGGTGGTACAATAGAATCATTGAAGAAAATGATTTTCTTAGCCTTAATGTTTCAAAATAGACTTTTTGGGTTCATAGCAGAAATATCAGCTTTGTTAGAAAATTTTGTTTAAGAACCAAGGGACAGGCTTATTGTAGAGAATAAAATAAAATGGCACTTTACCACATATTAAGAATTAAGAGAAAAAACAAGATTATTAAAGATTATGCTGGAAAATCTTCAGATTCTAGAGAATGGGTGTTGGATGGCTCAAAATTCAAGAATGAATCTTTCTTTCTGCATGTTAGTAGAGGAAGCTGTCTTACCTGATTTGAGCAAGAACTGAGGAGAAAGGGTTCTGTTTAAAGACTGTGTGTGCAGGACAAATAAAGACACATAAATACATGCCATGGAGCAAATATTGACCTGCACTGGGTGCACAAGACAACCTTGAAAGTTTCCTAATTTGGTTAAGGGGGAGTACAGTAGAGGAAGTCAGATGTCCCTGAGTTTAACTGACTGAATCTTCAACCACAGAGTCTGATTTGGGGATTTGAAACTTCATCTTAGAATTCATCCTCATGATTAAGTGAGGATTTTTATTTTTGCCTGTCATTTCAGCACTGTGCCTCAGCATAGTAGAAATAGAAGCATTTTATATTTAGGCAAAGAGAGATGGAGAAAGATTTCTTAGTCACCCATGACCTAGAGGGAAAGTAGGTGGGGATGATGTTGTGTTCCTTGATTTTCTCGCTTGGAGAGTGATGGAATGTTGGGATAAACAGAGAGATGGATGGGACTAGGGACTTTGGAACGCTACTGGAATAAGATGAAAAGTGGGAATGTCAGAAAGTCTATCAGAAAGGCATGGGCTTAAAACCCCAATGATTGTGTCTCATCATGTTATTCTTGCTAATTCTCATATTCATTTCATTATCACTGCTACCCGAGGGTCAATCAGAACTCATAAGTGAAGGAAACAGAAATGTTCACGTCCTCTTTCATTTACTGACAATAGCACATGTGTTATAGTCTTGGAGTTGAGGACCCTAAATAAGGCCTGACATCATCAACTTTTAAACTGGTGAATGCTGTATGTGCTGACTGGAATCCACATGGGGTTAAGCTCAAATTGCCTGGCACGGGGGTATGTCCTTGTGAGAGAGAAGAAATGGGTGAGTGCTTATCGGGGTCCTGCATTGGGGCACCATCTGTCAGAGTCCAGCCACGATGGGTTTGTATGTTGTGGGGTAGTGGCGTGTGGATTAGAAATGTCAAGCAGAAAAAACAGAGATACAGAAGAAATAGACAGAGATACAGAATAGAGTTGGGAGGGCAACCCAGTGTATACTAAATTCACATGCGTTTGTTTTCCGTACGTTTTATATACCCCAATCCAAAAGTGAGGAAGAAGACAAGACTTCTTAACCATGATGCAAACAAGGAACAAACAAAGTATTTGCCTCTTCAATCCACGAAACATCAAGTAACTATATCCTGAGTTAAGTATTCTGTTGTTTAGGCAGCACAGTGCAGTGATCATACCTTAGGCCAAGCCTCCTATAGGCAACCACACTCTGGGTCAAACCTCCTGAAATAACCTTGAAGGAGCAAGAACAAGTATGAACTCTCTGCCCTTTAGTGAAGGTGGAATGGCCCTATATCCATGGGTTCTGACAAGTTCTCACTTGTTAGATACACAGAACAAAACTGGATGGCAAGATTCTACAGCTAGGCAGACTTCCTTTTAGAAGCTGGTTTATACAAGTAGTGAATTTCATCTAAGAAGAGGCCTGGCAGCAGTCACTCTCCTAGTTAAGCAGCAAAAGCAGTCATTAGCATTGCTTGGAGTGGAATTGGCACTGTGTTTTCCTTAGCGTATGTAAGATTTCAGAGACTGGCTCCTGGGTACAACCTTCCCCTCAAACTATGTATATACCTGTAGATGCTGAAGTGCTTTCTATAATTTGTAGCATTTGTATATGACTTTTACACATTAATATTTCTTATAACACATCTGTAGGCTACAGAAAACACCTACTACAATACAGTATCTATGGAAATATTTGCTATGTCGTATAAATCAGATTATTACTGTTCTTTCATACTTGTGTAGGTCACAACCGCATCAACAAGATCTTCTTCTTATTATTACTATCTCTGCTTGGTTGAAACTGTTAGATATGGGACCCATGAATACTGACTCTACTGATATAAAGAAACTGTCTCGTTGACAATATATTCCATGCTTTTTGGGTCAGGATTTACTGGAAAGACATGCCATTTCATTGAGAACAGCCGAAATGTAGGACAGAGAAAGAAAGATCTGTCTTTGTTTTCAGGTGGTCCTGGTAATTTGTGTCTGGAACCACAGCTGATTTCAGCATAGCGCTCTTTTTCTCCTCAACACTGACAGAACAACAGTGTTGTCAAAAGAACAATCCATCAGCTAAGCTTTGATGTTAGCTGAGGCACTGTCCACAAGCCGTGTGCAAATCAAAAACAGAAGTGTTGTAGGAAGCCTCTTAAGAAAATGTGTCCCCAGCACTGCATATGAAAGGCTCTCCTTCCAGGCCACAGTTTCTTCTGGGCTATTTCATTATGCCTTGTGAAAACCTCAATATTGAGGGCTCAATAAAAGCTTATTTGTTTCGGTTTCCTGTTGTGAATCTATCTTATGTCTGAGAGTTATTTGCTCAATTAGGCCTTTGAACATGAATGTATTGCAGTGCTTAAACATAACCACATTAGGTTTTCCATTTAATACAGAGTTTTCAGTATGTATGATTCATGACAGATATTTTATATTTGCCATTTTCCCCTAAAATCTAGGGAATTGTTATACAAGTTATAAGCGATGTGTCTCAAAGAGCAAAGCAATATGGCATAAACAGCCCAAAATCATTTTGTGAGAGCCCCACTCTGTTTAATTTGCACAAAGTTTAGCAACAATTCCTGCTTTTCCCTGGGAACATATGAAATACAGTGTCCAAAAGAAGCATAGGTTCTTAATGTGAAGATTTGTTCCTTCCCAAATTTGCTTGAAAACCCAAGAAGGAACATTGGCCTAAAGGTTAGAAGAGGAAAATTCCGAGCCTATTTCTGGTGAATATTATTTGGATCACCTCAGATAAGTCATGAATTTATAAAGCTAAATTGAAAATGTGCAAACAGGTCTATTCAACATATTTCTAAGTTGTGAAAAAATTAAGGACAAATATTAAGTGGGGTTATGTTGGGTCTAGAGGCATAATGAAAGATTAAAGAAACAATTTAGTGTATGGATCATAATAGCTAAATGCACCATCTACCCTGTCCCTCCATGTTCCAACTCACCATCCAGACTTACGTTATAGTTTGTTTTGGATAAACCCGCTTAAACTACCAATCTTCCTATGGAGTTTAATTTTCTAGAGATCTCAAAAACTATATAGGTTATTGTTATGTACCCTGATTGCATCCTGGAAAGATAAATCCTGACTGATGAAGATGGCACACACTTTGGACATAAGACTTAGAAAAATCTGTTTGGATAAGGCCTAGAGGTCTTCCTCATATCACCAGAAACTAGCTTTCGTAGCAATGGAAGGAGATATGCAAGCTGCCAAAAGAAAAGCAACCAATAGTCCTATCCAGCTGCAATACCTACAGCCTACAGTGGCTAGCATGACAACATATCCCATAAGGTGCAATAGTGACCCTCATGTCTTGGGGGTAACCAGCAACCACCTTATTATACTTAAGCTTGCTCAATTGGAGACAATCCATACCTAACACTATAAAATCCAGCCACACACCCATGTCTGGTGAGGCAATAGAACACAAAAGAGACACCCTATTGCTGTCCCTTCCCTAAACAAGTATAACCTCTAACTGCATTCTAAATGCTTGTGTTTCTATCCACAGATAAGTGTGACTCTCACCTCCCATCAAAGAAGCTTCTTTTTTGTAGTAGACAGATACCATTATAGAAGGGCACAGCAAGCCAAAGGGCACAGAACAGGCTCTAGGCTCCCTGTCCCGTTAATACATTTACAAACATAACCCCTAAATCTAATGCCCAGAGAACTTTGTAGAAAGGAAAGAAAGATAGTAAGACTCAGAGGATCAGTGTGTTTTCTGGGAGACAGTGTTTTCACAAAGTGGAGGGGGTTATGGAGAGGGTAGATCTGGGAAGAAGTTGGGGGGAATTAGGAAGTGAATATGATCAAAACAGGTTGTGTGATGTTTTCAGAGAATGGAAATTGTATATTATTAAAAGTTATGCAATAGATCACCTATACATTAAATAGAACCCAATTGTCAAAATGACTCACGTTACAATTCACTAAAAAATTGAAACTCCATGAGATTTGTAAGTATTAATTTCTACAGTGATTATTTCATCCAAGGTTTAATAGATTTTTAAAGTAAGATTGATGAATTTGCTGGACAGTGGAGGCGCACACCTTTAATCCCAACACTCAGGAGGCAGAGGCAGGCAGATCTCAGCGAGTTTGAGGTCAGTATGGTCTGCAAAGCTCAGGACAGCCAGGGATACACAGAGAAACACTGTATCCAAACCAAAACCAAAACAAAACAGAAAAAGATTGATGAATTCATGAATCTAGGTTTCTAGTTTGGTGGTAGAGTTATCTCAAAGCTGTACCGTTGAGGATAACATTACTATAAATTGGAAGATTTCGTTTGTTGCCTTTTTTTTAAATTGAGGTTTTTTTTGTGTGTATTAACTGCTCTCAGTGAAAGCTTTTAGGTACATTTTGTTTATTGTTTCAGTAAACAAGATTTTATCCAGTAAGAAGAGAGAGGGGAGAGCTAGATGGGTACCTTCAAGCCTCCAGTGATGGTCTTTTGGTGTGCGCTGCCCCAGTTTGCAAATGAGGCGCGGCCATCTCAGTACCAGGCTGTCTTCTCTTTCCAACACTGCAAAGAGGCTTTGAAGTGACTTCTGCATTGTTGGCAGCATCAGCGCATAAAGATGTGAAGACCATAATAGCGGGGAAGGTTATCCAGCCTCACGTAATTGACTATGGCAATATAAAATATTGCCTGCTCTGTTTGGTAACAAAGCAGATATTGCTTTCTTTCCTGTTTGAAAGGGAGCAGAGCAAACAGAAATTGCCTTTGTTGTTAAGTTTCCAGGTTAAATGTCGAAAATCTGGGTTGTAAAGTATGTCTTTCCTGGCAGTGTTTGCGAAACTGTCATTCTATCCTGCTGTACGGACAATATGCTTCCAGCCTAACGAATCCTGTGCTTTGTGTTTTCTCCAGCTATTTAGTATAGGGCAAAGGGGCTCTTAGGCTCTTAAGAGCAGTGACGACAGAAACCATTTCAAAGTGTTCATCTCCACATAACTGTCAAGGAAAATCACTTCACTTTTCTTTCTTTCTCTTTTTTTTTTAAACCTCAAGAGAGGAAGTTTAACTATCTTAGAATTTTTCTTTTCTTGTTAAAGAACATTTCAAAATAATTCAAAATCCAGAGTTACTTTGCACAGGAGAAATTGTTAGTCATGTGTTAATCCCATTCATAGTGTTCAGGTCTGGAAGGAAATTTTTAGTGAAAAAAAAAAACCCTCTTTGTTCCTGCTACCGTTGCATTATTTGAAATCAAAGGGTGAGTTAGACTTAATCTTGCTTTTACTTTGTGTGGTCTCAGGGCTGTTTGCTTGCTGGAGTCTGACAAGCATCTCGGAAAACAGCTCTGAAAGGACCAGCTTTGTTCTCTTCATATTCATTATCCTACCTTTAAAAATGAATTTGGCAAGACACCCTTAAACAACAAGGCCATTCTAGGAACTCCTCTGAGGAGCTGTTAATAATTCAAACGATAGCTAAACAGTTTTGCAAGACAAAACCACTCTGGAGCACTTTAGAAACACATATAGAGGCCAAATAAAAATTTTTCTCTATATTTATATGTTAAATCAGGAAAACAATCAAATTCATTCTAAACTGGATGATAAATGGTGTGCTAATGGCTACTATCTGTGTTTACAAAGGCACAGAACAATAAAAATACCCTCTCTCCCAGGCATTCTACAGGTAACAGAAAACATCCTCCAAAGAGAAGCATGAAATATTTATTGATGAGTGCACGGCACACTCCCGAATTACACAGCACTGTGACAATGATTAAACGTGTGGTAGCCGTGAAGAGACATGCTGAGGTTTTAATGTACAAGGCATCGATTAACTGATGAATCTTAACATTTTGCTTCCTGCAGTTGCTTGTAACACAGGGTGAGACGAAAACAATGTGAATTTTTGCAGGCTACATTTCATGCAAAATGAAGCTAGTGATGAGCTAAATGAATGATGATTTTTCTTGTCCCGTTCATAGATGTAAGTATTGCACAATGAATCGATCCATTTGAAATAAGAAAATGTAACTACAGAATGTGGTTATTAAAAATGCCAATAAAAAAGTGAAGATTTTTCAGGTCAACTTCGAAACTACCATTTTTATTTTGCTTTTGTCTGACACCTCCATGTGAAATGTACTCACTAGGTTTGACCTAGTGGAAGCCTCCCAAAACCAAATAGACAGGGACCTTAAAGTAAACAGAAATATAGGAAGTAAATCACATACTTCTATATAATTTAGTGGTATCTTTTTATCCCAAAGATCCTGTATAGTTAGGTGCTATGCATACAGAACTAGATTTTAGTCACTTTTCTGTTTGTCTCACCACCTCTCCTTTTCTCCATTGCTTAGGACATAAAATATGATTTTGAATATAGTTATACCAATGTAAGCAGATATTTAAAAACGGAGGTGTGCCCACGGGGTTTACAATGCAAAACCAAACAAAATTTAAGAGAAAAGGAAAAAAGAAAAAAAGAAAGAAGTCTTGCTGTGGAAGCTGTAGTGTGACATTGTGGGTCACACGGTACACCCTTTAGACCATACATCTTCACTTGCAAGTGTTCGTTGTAATGAGTCACTGTTCTGGTTCGTGGCTGTGGTTTCTGCTACACTATCAATACTGGGCCTTCACTGGGACTCTTCTTGGATAACTTGTTGTTGTCCTGTGTCCTAGAGATCCTGCAGCTTTGGTTCTGCAGGACCGGTCCCTTCACAAGCTCCAGCAGATCATAGATGGATTGGATGCTGGGAGGGGCCAACCCATTCTCACCACCAGGGTGAGCTCTCCTGTGTAGCGAAAGGGGAGCAGGCCTGCTTTTCGTCCAGCCCAGCTCCCACACGGCTAGCTCATACCCGG
>LOEQ01004882.1:12178-40680 GCA_001685075.1 Bramus lutescens | reverse complement strand
CCTTTGGAAGAGCAGGCAATGCTCTTAACCACTGAGCCATTTCTCCAGCCCCTGGTATCCTTTTTATAACACTATGCCTGCACTTAGAGGCAACTATTAAATAAAGAATAATTGAAATATAGACATGCATGCCTATATTATGCTTAAGTAATACCATGGCAGTCGATAACTTTTAAGTGACTGATGAGTAGGTAGTATTTGTAATGTGGGTACATTAAACAAGAAAGGTATTCCTATCTCAGGCAGGATAGAAGTATGAGAGTTCATCATTCTCTTCAGAATGGTGCACAATTTGAATGTGCAAACTCTTTATTACTGGAAATTTCCATTTAATATGTTCAGACCACTATTAACTACAGATAATTTGAACCATGGAAATCAAAACAATATGAAAGGAGTACTATAAAATTTTTATTAATAAAACATCTAATCATTTATATTTGAAACCATACCATCATGAACCTTATTTCAAATCAGTGATTATCAATGTATGGCCAGTTTTGATTTAGCTAAATTCCCAAACATTTTCATCTTGTTTTTCCTGACCTGGGAATTATATTGCGGTAAATCTTAGACATAGTAACATTTGTTAAAATATTTTCATCTATATTACAAGAGCAAATTCTGTTTAAAAAGCAATACTGCTCCAGTATTTCCATAGCTGAAAATAAGCAACCACCTTTTTAATATCCAAACAATGATTCTTCAGCCTCATTAACTATCGGTTTTCAGACTTCCTCCAGGTGCCGTTACGTATGCTTCAGAGTTTTCGTTTTGAATAAAGACCAGACAAACTCACACCTAGAGGAGCTCATTTTTTATAACAAAAATTCCTGTTAGTAAAGATTATGACTTTTGGAGCATAGAAATTCACTTGGTGCAAATCCCTCTGGTGGTTCAGATTTGGTTACTTCTCATTAAAAAATGAGCCTCTTTTTAGCAATTTCCCTCAGACCGAGGAATCTTTTGAGGTATTGGTTTCCCTTTATGAATCTCACAAAAGAAGCACAAGGGTCTAAATAAACAGTGACCTGAGTGTCCAATGACATTTAATGTGAGTGCTCACCGTTTCCCTGGCGACCAAGGCTCCAATGGATCTTCTGTGCTTTCTTTCATCTATCTTATCTGTCAGAAATCTCAGTTTGACCTTTTCTTTTCCCCATGATCTATACATATAGTAGAATTCTAAAAGTATTTTTGGCAATCAAGATTCTCTTCTGATCCTCGTGCAAAAAAAGAAACATTTATGATCTTGAAAAAGTATATGTTAACTTCCTTTGAATTCTTTAGACCAGTTAAAAGATAAATTTGCCATTTTAAGAGTATAATATTGAAAAGATTTGTCTTCAAAGGGGACACAGGCAGTAGTGCTTTTTATCTTACAGAATTTATATATTTTTTAAAAAGGGAACAGCAACCAAATTTGAAAACCAGAGGGCACTCAACGGATCAACGTTTCAAAGAACCATGTCTCAAAAAATAAAGCTTTTGATTTCTTAAAATGATCTCTGAAGTCTCATCGTGAAATACATAAATCAACAAATTGAATTTTAATGGAAAATCAAGGGTATTCTTTTGAAAGACTCCTGGATGAGGCTTTGAAAATCCTGAATTCAGGGAGTTATCAGCTTGTATGACAGCACTGACTTCACCCCAACAGCTTTGTTTTTAAGTGAGACGATAAAATATGAAGGACAAATGAAGGAAGAAACTTGTTGAAAACAATGGGCCTGAGCATCCCTCCTTTCTTTTCCAGTGCTATCGTCTGCCTGCTCAGCCCTCTGGCTGTCTCTGGCTGTACATCACCCACTAGATTCTTAGTCTTATATTCTTTATGCTATCTATAATTACTGTCATACATTTGATATTTGGTGATAGAAATCAATTAGAAAATTATGCCACCATGTTGTATTCAATGAATTATTGAAATATCAATAGTGATTCTTCAATTCATTTAATAATACAATACTCAAGATATAGAATCATGTGGGTTCACATACACTAAGATTTTCATAGTCATTCTGTGAGACCGGCACTGGAATCATATGTAGAAATGGAGGCTCAAAATCATGGAGTTAGATGACCTAGGCTTTGTTGTATAGTAATTGTCAGGGACATTCTCCTTTTGGCCGTACTGAGGATTGAACCTGGGTCTTCAGTCATGCCTCAAGAATGCTCTATTAATGAATTAAAACCCTAGTCTCTTAGGAGTACTTGAGGTTTTGAATTATGATTTGGAATTTACATTTCACTCCAATAGACTGATGTTTCCTATGAAATCGAGTTAGAAAAGGCTAAATTAACTGGGCGGTGGTGGCGGCAATGCCTTTATTTCCAGCACTCAGGAGGCAGAGGCAGGGAGATCTCTGAGTTCGTGGGCAGCCTGGTCTACAGAGTAAGTTTCAGTACAGGTTCTAAAGCAAACAAACAAGCAAATACCCTCAAAAAGAAAAGGCTAAATTTTTTAAAATTGAAGAAGTGGTAAGTTCTGGCTTAAGAACAACTTACCACTGAGAAAAGCTGGAAAAAAATAAGCATGAAATAGAAAATTGAGACTCATCATACAAAATATTAGAAAATGCCCCTGGAAGGGGTAGGAAGAGTCCTGCAGTTAGGGGTGTACCCCTAATTTTCCTTTCCCGTGTGTTCTCTTCATGGAGATGAAGGGAACCATTTTTACTCTGCTAAAATTCCTTTTAGGATATTTACAAACAATATGTAGTCATTGAGAAATAATATTATTTTTCATACAGGGCTATGATACTCTGTAATGAATAAGGGAGATTATTAAATCTTAAATTCAAATGCCTTCAGATAATTAGGCAAATGTCACATGTTATGTCTTAATTTTGAATATATATTTCAATGGGAATAGTCAGTGTAGAAAAGGCTAAAATGGGACACACTATCTTTCTTGCCATATGTGTGATACACTTTTGACAATTTAATTCAGTTTCACCTATTCCTGACATCTCTTCTTGTAGTAGAAGGCCGCTTGTTCTTTCCCAGCTGCCCAGACCATACAGAATAGTCATACAGAAACTATATTATTTGCAATATTGTTTGGTCAATAGCATAAGCATATTTATGGCTTACTCTTATATCTTAAATTATCCCATTTCTTACTGTTAATCTGTGTATCGCCACATGGCTGTGGCTTACTGGCAAGGTTCCAGTACATCTGTCTGCAGTGGTGGCTACATGGCTTCTTGTAACTCAGCCTTCTTTCTTCCAGCATTCAGTTTATTTTTCTCTGCCTAGCTCTACTCTGCCCTATCCCAGACCAAGGCAGCTTCTTTACCCATTAACCAACGAAAGCAATGCATATACAGAAGGATTTTCTACACCACCTTCTTGTTAATAGAACAGTTTTGTTTAACTGTGATGCATGGATTTATATCAAAGCCTTAGAAGTGCTCTGAGTTTGGGATCTATAGAGTGGAGTTTTAGTTTTATAAAGTAGTTTTTCTCATCATACCCCCTTATGATATTGGAACAAAGTATTTTAATAGTCTTACTTTAATAATATTTTGCTCCTTCATATAAAATAAAAGGTATGAGAGTTCTTGATGGTTTGAACAATCACTATAGTAAGATCAAGACTTCAGTGGAATTTATAAAAATTATTTCTTTTATTTTTTGTGATTATAATGTAACTATATTGTTTCTCCTTCCCTTTCTTCCCTTTAGGACCTTCCATATACCTTTTTTGTTCTCTCCCAAATTCACATCCTATTTTAATTATTGTTAATATAAATATTTATGTACATACACATATATATTCCTAAATATAGCCTGCTTTCTTTGTGTGTATAATGTTACTTGTATGTATGTTTTGGGGATGATATTTTAGTATTAGATGACCAATTGGTGTACTTTGCTCTGGAGAAGACTAGTTTTCCCCATTCTGAGCATTCTTTAGTTGCTTACGGTTCTTTGTAGGAGGTTAAGGCCTTTGGTAAGTCTGTTGTGTTTGTCCGGCTCATGCTTAGGTAGTCAAGTTGGTGAGAATTTATGGATATAGCTCCTGCTATTTCTAGGAGACACATTCTCACAGCAAATTCCCTGATCCTCTGACTCTTCTTGGCCCCTCTTTCACAATGCTTCCTGAGCCTTAGGTGGGAAGTTGCTTTGTGGATATAGCCATTATGAATGGACTCCACAGCTCTGCATTTTGATTGATTGTGTTTTTTTTTTTAATGGTCTCTATCTGCTGAAAGGAGAAATTTTCTTGATGGGGAATGAGGACCACACTTATCTGTGAATATAAGGATGAATATTTAGAGTATATTTAGGGATTGTACTGGTTTAATAAAATGGTGGCTGTAGTTTCTCTTCCAAGATCCATGACTTTCCCAGGTAATTACCAAGGCCTCCAGTCTTAGGTGTGATTTCTCTGTTATTGAGCAGGTCTTAAGGCTAATTAGAAAGCTGTTGGTTACTGCCAAGTTATGCGTTCCATCACTGCCTGCTTAGTGTTATTGTAACATACTGGCCATCTTTTTGTGATTCATGGGCATAACAGCTGGTAGCGCTGTTGTGATCTGGAAGAAAATGGCCCTCAAAGAGAGTCCCACTATTAGGACATGTCACCTTAATGGAGTAGGTGAGGTCTTGTTGGTGGAAGTGTGTTACTGTGGAGGCAGGCTTTAAGATCTCATATATGCACAAGTCATGCCCAGTGAGTCAGTTCACTTACTATTGCCTGCCAATCAAGATGCAGGACTCTCAGCTCCAGCATAAAGACTATCTGCATGCTGTAATGTCCCAACATGAAAAAAATGAACTAAACCTCTGAAACTGTAAGATATCCAATAAAATCCTTTATAAAAGTTTTTGTGGTCATGGTGTCTCTTCACAGCAACAAAAAGCCATCACTAAGACAGAAGTTTGTGTCAGGAATGGGGTATTGTTGTAATAGGCCTGACCATGTTTTTATTTGGAGGAATTTGGACTTTGGCACTTTGGGTTAGGGAAACAATGGAATTTGTTATGTACTGCTTAGACCATACTAGTAGAAGAATGGAAGGTAGTGGGGCTGAGTGTGATTTGGACTGTGGGTTCCTGCACCAAAGGTTTCAGAGGAGAAGAGTGCTAGCATGTGGCTATGAGATCTTTCCTGTGATATATTAATGAAGAAAATGGCTGCTTTTTGCTCTTGCCCAAAGAGTTTTCCTGAAGATAAGTGAAGAATTTTGGATTAATTCCATTGGTAGAGAAAATCTCAAACAGCCTAGTATAAGCTCTGTAATGTGGTTATTAGTGGTAATGCTAATGAAGATTTAAAATGAAAAGGAGCAAGCTAAGAAAGGAAAAAATACAAAACATAAAATTTGAGGAGGAAAGGATTACCAGGAAAAGGAATGACTAAATCCTGTGTTCAAGGTGATAAACAGATTAAGAAATAGAATAAAGGGAGTGGTAACCTCAGGGCAAGATCACAACCAGCTAAAATTTCAATCTGTGAAAGGGAATTAAAGAAAAGCTTAGAGCCAGGTATGGTGGCGCACATCTTTAATCCCAGCACTTGGAAGGCAAAGGCTGGGTTTTGAGATCAGATGTCAAAACTCAGATCTCTGAGTTTGAGGCCAGCTTGGTCTACAGATCCAGTGAAAGGAACCATGGAAAGCAGAAAGCTGATTAAATCTAATTGAACAAAGGGGACATATTCCAGCCCCAGCAAGCAGCAGAATTTTCAGCTATGGCCTCTTGGTTCTGGTTTTAGAGTGAAGGATAAAAGAAAGAGTTGTGGAACCTTCCTCTGTGACTAAAGAGAGCTGCTGAGGCCAGGCATGTGTCATGGGTGTCCCTGCATGGAGACCTAAAGAGGTCATTGTGAAAGGGTGTGAAGTTGAAGCCTGGATTGCCTTGAAGATCCCAAGATGTTGGAGATGCCAGAGCCATAAGAAAAACTGCTAACAGGAAGTGGAAACAACCCACGAAAAAGAGGAGTCCTACAGTCCCCAAAGCTGAAAGAAGTTGGAGATCTGAAGCGTGCTTTAACATCAGACAAGGAAATGCAGAGCATAGAGTTTGCACAGCTGGATGTTGGTTTTACTTTGATCCAGTATGTCTGCCCTTCTCGAGGTTTGGGAATGATAATGTATATCCTGTGCCATTATGCGTTGGAAATATGTGATCTGCTCTTTGATTTTACAGAGGATTAAAGATAAGAGATTGGATGAATCTCAGAACTTTAGACTTTTAAATAAGTTTGAGACTGTGATAGACTACAAGGACTTCTGAAGTTGCACTGAATGCATTTTTACATTATGATATGGCTACAAGTCTATGGGGGCCAGGGAGTGGAATGTGGTTGTTTGAAAGAAAATGGCTCCCAAATGAAGATGTGGCTTTGCTGGAGAAGGTATGATCTTATTGGAGGAAGTATGTCACTGTGGAGATGGTCTTTGATGTCTCATATATGATCATGACATCATCCAGTGCCTCTGATCACTTCCTGTTTCCTGCAAGATGGAGGACTCTCAGTTACTTCTTCAGCACCATGTTTGCTGAATTTTCCAACATGATAACAATGAACTAAACTTCTGAAACTCTAAGCCACTCAATTAAATGTTTTATCTTATAAGAGTTACTATGATTATGGTGCCTCATCACAGTAATAGAAACACTAAATATGAGCTGTTGATTGAGTTTTATGTGAAAACTCCATTGTCCTGGGTTGTTAACACATTGTTTCCATGAATAATTTTGTTTAGAGTCCTATGTACTGTGATTGTCAATCTTGATCGAAAATTTGACTGGATCCAGAATGAGCCAAAAGACGCACTTCTGGGAGCTTGGGTGGGCATTGACAGGAAGGACTGTCTTCCTGCTGGAGCCTGGAGTGGATAGCACCTTCCGGCTTGTGGCCATATATGAAGAGGTTCTAGGAAAGATCATGTTGTAGAGTTGCCTGCCTGTCTATAGCGACCCTTGCTGCTGCAGCCTGCACTCCGTTGCTGTTGCTCTTGTTGCTGCCTCCTCCTGCACCAGACTCCAAACTGGCCCTCTAGAGTGGACTGAAGATCAATGACTCTCCAAGAATCTTCCAGACCTTCAGTGCCAGGCAGATGTGACTTCTGACTTCTTGGAATGAATAGCTCCTGGGTTCCCAGTACCTCTAGCTTACAGATAGCCATTGTTGGACTAATGCAGACTATTGTAAGTAAGTCATTCTAGTGATTCTTTTACACTTTATTTCTGTAGTGAAACCGGCCTAAGTACAAGGGGTGACTGATGTGTTTACTTGTCATTTGACCCAAATGCTCTTGTGGGATGTGCACTCCTAACACACAGGAGTGACAGGTGAAGCCTGTGCCAGCAGTAGAAAGGGAAGATCAAGGCTTTGTACTACACTCGAGCCAGTGCTCCCTGCAAGGAGTCTCTGTGCACAAAGAAGGCTGTCTGACTGTAGTGCAGTCTGTGAACCTGTGTGCAACTCCCACAGCTTCCAGGTGTACCCTTTTTACTTCTTTTCCTGTGTTCCTGATATTTCATTCTATTTAACAATGATTTTGTTTGTTTTTAATTCAAAAAAAAACACTTGGTTAAATTTTTTCAGTGATATTACTGGATATTCTCCTCCACTTAATACAATTTAATTTGCCATTAGGTATTTGTCAATTATTTTCCATGGCCTTTTAGTTTTTATTATGTATTTTTACTTTTGTCTATAACTGTTACTTCCTAATTTAAATACTTTACTCTTTTTTTAATTTACAGGTTTGTGGATTGTTTTCATTCTTTGTTTCTTTAAATATCTAAAGCATTTTGACATTGATCATTTTAAAGATATTTATATTTCTTACATTAATTAATTCATCTGTGCGTGCATATGTGGAGGTAATAGGACAACATTCAGAAGGTGGTTTTCTCCTTTGACCATGTGGGTTCTGGAATGGAACTCAGGTCATTAGTTTGATGGCAAATGAATTAACCAGTCACCCACTCAGCCATTTCTCTGGACCTTTAAAGTTTTCTTTTTAAACTGTTCATATCTTTGCTTATTTTGTGCTTGGATTTAAATATTTTTCATTTGTGTTATTAACCTTTGATTTTATTTTCCAATACATTTATATGCCTAAATATTATGAACATATGTTTTCCTCATTATTATCATTCTAGGAGCTAGAGAGATGATTTGTTGGTTAAATTCATGTATTGCTCTGACAGAGGACCTGAGTAGTTCTCAGTATTCATACCAGGAGGCTCACAACTACCTGTAACCCAATCTCAAGGGGATCTGATGCCCTAAATAAAAATAAAATAAATCTTAATTTATAATTCTACTGTCCCTCTCTTTCTCTCTTGTTCTCTCTCTCTCTCTCTCTCTCTCTCTCTCTCTCTCTCATGTGTGTGTGATGTATGTATGTTCACGTGCTGCAAATACATATGTAGGTATTGCCATGTATGTTGAGGTCACTCAACCTTTGGTGTCATTTCTTAGGAGTTGTTCACTTTGTTTTGAGACAGAGTCTCCCTCTGAGAACTAAGGCTCACTGAACAAGCTAGGCTGAATTTCTGGAAGCCTCCTATAATTGCCTCTCCAGTATTGGTATTAAAAGCATGTACCGTAGCTCTTTCAGCCTGGGGCCAAACTTGTGGGAGCTCACAGATTCTAGACCAACAGCTGGCGAGCCTTCATGGAACACAACAAAGCTCTCTGCATGTAATCAAAAGTTCTGTAGCCCTGTCTGTTTGTGGGATCCCTGGCAGCGGGATCAGGATCTATCTCTGGTGCATGGGTACATGAACTGGATTTTTTCTTTCTTTTTTGATACAGGGTTTCACTGTAGCTTTGGAGCCTGTCCTGGAACTATCTCTTGTAGACCAGGCTGGCCTTGAACTCACAGAAATCCACCTGCCTCTGCCTTCAGAGTGCTGGGATTAAAGGTACATGTCACCACCACCTGGCATGAACTGTTTTTTTTTTTGAAGCCCATTCCATATGGTGGGATGCCTTGCTCAGACTTGATGCCTCTATGGGAGGCCTTAGCCTTTACAAGGAGTGGATGGGGTAAGGTGGGGTTGGTCGGGTAGCAGGGGAGGGAAGAGAGGGGGAATTGTGGTTGATATATATATGTACCAGCGTTCCTGACTTGCTCCTGGATGCTTGGTATCAAAGTCAGAGATCAACATACTTTTTATCAACTGAGACATCTCCTCAACATTCGTAAATCCATTTTTTAATGACACTTAAGGTCATATAGCTACAACAAGGCCAACTCTTGTAGGACTGCATACTGCAAGAAAGAGATCATTTCCTTTATTTAACTCCTAAGATATTTATTATACATTTAATCTTGTAGGTTTCCTTTCTTTGCTAATATCATTGATACTTAGACAAAGAGCACATTTATCCTGTTTAGGATGATCATGATGTTCATGAACAGAACCTGTGTTACAGGGTCATCCCTTGAGTTTAAGCATGGTTCTATTTCTGTGCAAAATGATGGTGAGTTTTGGGAAAGCTATAGTAATGATGTTGGGAATCACAGTAAGATCTAAAGGAGGATTTGCAAAACTATCAAGAAATGCTGGGGTTTTTGATTAGTATGATTGAGAAGCAACGATCCCAATTTTGTCTTCTCTCATTAAGTCAAGGGCTCCTGATGCCTTTGTAGTAGTGTATAGGAATGAATAATGAAGGCCAACTCTAGTGAGAAGAGCTGTGGCTTTGTAGGCTTGTGCAGTCTTGCCTAGCAACCTTTACATTGAATACTGTCCCATACGTTTCTCCTAATTAAAGTCGTATTAGTTTTTGGTCTCCCCTAAAAAGTTCCACCAAATGTACGGTTTCCTTCCAGCTCAGTATGTTATATCGTGGAGAGAAAGGCTAAAATGAGAGTCACTCCACATAGAGAATTTAAACCATGTTTTCTTTCTATCAGTGAATCTGTAAAGTAATTATTGTCAACATATTTGTACACCTGATAAACAAACAAACAAAAGGAAGAGTAGAGATGTTTGTCATCAATCTGTTGATGGTTCTGGCCTTTGTGAGAAATCAGAGTGAGGTCACAAAGAGTATTGAGTTCCACTAGCTTGTCTAGAATAAAAACAAAGAACCATTCTGTTACAGTGTGTGCGTGTGCATGTGTGTGTGCATGTGCATGTGTGTGTGTGTGTGTGTATGGAGTGTGTGTGTGTGCCTGTGGTCAGGTGTGTGTATGCCAAGGTGGGTGTGTGGGGGTCAGAGGAAGTTTTTGAGGGAGTCAGTTTTCTCCTTCTACCATGTAAATTCCTAGAATTTAACTCAGATCATCAGATTTAATAGTTCAGGCAAAAATGCAAAGAGGACATAAAGGTTTAGTCTCCCTGACTTCTTCCTTCCTTCCTTCCTTCCTTCCTTCCTTCCTTCCTTCCTTCCTTCNNTTCCTTCCTTCCTTCCTTCCTTCCTTCCTTCCT
This sequence comes from Bramus lutescens, assembly GCA_001685075.1. NCBI lineage: Eukaryota > Metazoa > Chordata > Mammalia > Rodentia > Cricetidae > Bramus > Bramus lutescens. Next base: position 30,270 of record LOEQ01004882.1, on the reverse strand, counting down.
TCCTTCCTTCTTTCTTCCCTTTTCTTTCTTTTCTTCTTCCCCACCCCCTTTTGGATATTCTTTACTAAATTTTTTTTCTGAATCTTATGTGACTCTAAATGCTCAATGAGAGGATAACACAGACCTAACCTGAGAACCAATTGCCGAAATTCTCATAAATGAGGAATGTTGATGTGTCCTCTACCCGATTGGAGACTTCACCAACTCAGTATCACTGGTAACATCCTCCTTCCACAATACCTGGTAACTATCCATGAGAATCTTAGGTGACACTAAGCTTAGCTCCAAAGTGATGTTGTGGGTCAAATATCATCAACACTGTCCTACTTCAAACTGTCTGATAGAGTCTCTTCTTTTACAGATATAAACTGAAGGACTTATACCACCCATATAAAAAATAAGGTGAGTCATAAAATTACCAAACAGCTGATAGAGTTTTTTTCTAAAGTGGATCTTTCAGTAATTTGCAATATTTTCTAGAATAATAGCTAGCTCCAGTGCCAATAGAAGGGAGACCTAGAGAATTTGACTGTAGCAAAGTCACGAACAGTTATCTCTTATATTTATGGCCTTAGACAGATCCCATTTAGGATTCTCTGTAGTTTGAGAAGTTAACAAACTAGTAATTGAGCAGTAACAGTGACTAGAAGTCCAGCCTGCTCAAACATAGAGATTTCCAGATTTTTGATAAATCTCTTTCTCTTTGGCACTTGCTACAGTGTTCTGAAGGCTGCTCATGTTATGTCTTATTATTGAAATTATTTCAGATTCTTGGGATATCTGGATATAGAAGGGTGGTCTTTCAAATACCATTTATTCATCATTGAGTATATCTACAGGCTTAAATTAGTGAGGCTTCTTTCCCAAGCTTTGACTGTTGCTTCTAGGTGCAATTCTAGTTGATAAATGCCAGTTGGACATTTATATCCATGAATATGTCTTCCTTCAGGTTTTTCTTGGTGGTTACAGAGAACTGTGGGGAAGAAAAGCCCTTGGTACTTCCTGCCTTTTTCCTGTTAAATCTGAGAAAAAAATGAGAACCTCCACACATTCAAAATGTTCTGGATTATGAAGTACTTTGATGTGGGATTTCCCTCTGTATGCTATGATTATCATTAATTAATAAATAAAGAAATTGCTTTGGACCTATAGCAGGTCAGAATTGAGCTAGGTGAGGAAACTGAATGCCGGGAGAAAGAAGGGTGGAGTCAGAAAGCAGCCATGTAGCCTCTGCCGGAGACAGACATGCTGAAACTTTTCTGGTAGGCCATGACCTTGTGGTGATGCACCGATTAATGGAGATAGGTTAAATTAATTTATAAGAGTTAGTCAATAAAAAGCTAGAGTTAATGGGGCAAGTAGTGTTTTAAATAATATAGTTTCTGTGTGATCATTTTGGGGCAGAGCAGCCAGGAACCAACAAGTGACCCCTCCTTACAACAGCACTTGAAGTTTTTGCTTTTCTTCTAGAGATCGGTTGTAAATGTTGGGAGCAGTCAGTTCATTTTCCTCATCCCCCTTGACTCTTTTCCTCTCTCTTGTTTTCTTCTCACCTCTTCCCCTCACTTCTCTCTCTTCAACTCTTTTCTGCACTGGCGATTGAAGCCAACGCCTTGTGCTGCTAGGCAAGTGCCCGACCATTGCTGTGTAATGGAGCTGAGCCACACTCCCATCTAGTCTGTGTCCATCCTCCTTCTTAAATCGATGCTTTTAAGATACGAAAGAAGAGGAAAATCTCTTTGTAAAGATAAATATGAAAGATAAAGTTATTACTTAAGAAAAATGTTTTACTGCCCTGACATTTTAATTTTAAAGATTAAGAATACCGTTAAAGAAATTTAAAGTGTACTTGTTAGGTCTGTTATATCACATCTGTAATAATTTAAACATGATATGTAAAGTGATCAGTGACTATAATTGGAACTCAGGACTCTGTTTTTGTGACTATCAAAGGCCTCTGAGCAGCTTTCACCTGAGGTCTTGACCTCTCAAGGATAATTGCCTTGCAGGCAGAAATTGCTTTCTTGTTTTTATAATCGCTTTAAAATGAGTGAAATTACACACCTTTATTCTTCTAACATTTTCGGCATTTTAATATCATTGTCCTACCGTTTTTAACCTGCTCCTTTAGTAGTCTACCCTGCTACATAGAAGTGAGAAAACCAAAATGAGTAGAAGTCTGAATCGTAATAGGAATTTCAACTCAAGTGACTGGTTGTTGTTTAGATGTGTATGCCCATGTGACAAGAGGCAATATGTCACTGAGTTATGCAACTGGCTACCGTATTGATTTCTTACGTTTATGTTTTCAATGAGACTAATTTCCAAGAGCACATTACTAAAGCATATTGGTTTCCAACTGCGTAAGGACAGAGGTTGAATATCCTGTGTCTGCCTTTTCTCTCTCTGCGTGTCTCTCTCTCTCATGTATGTGTGTGTATATACAAAATTTTGACACTGTTCATAAAACTTGCTTGTGTTAAGGTAGTGGAAACTGGAATTAAAGTGTGACCTGTTTTCAAATGGGAAATTTAAATTTGAAATGTAACATCAAACGGAAATCTTGCTAAAACAGTGTAGAAAGCAGTAAGAAGGGATTGAGCATTAGCTAGTAATAGTACAAGGCTTTCTGCAGTGCTTAATGATATAGCCACCTCTTACTGGTCGAAATAGTTTGAGGGCAACAACCCAGGGCTTTGTAATGATTTTGGGTTATTCATTCTCTCAGTGTTAGCAGGCTAGCAGAATTTGCACAATCAGAGTAGCAATAACTATCAGCTGATTTAATTATGAACTTCTTACTTATATAGCCTTCTTTCTTTTGGGGGGAGGAAATTTTTGAGAGACTTTATAAATGTGTTATTATTCACATTAACAAATTATTAAAGTACTCTGAATTTTATGGCACTTGAGACAATATTGCAGAGAAGTAATGTGTGTAATTTTATCTTCTAAACAAAGCACTTTGAAAAGTAGGTCAGAAGTTAGCGGTTCACTTTAGAATATCATTTAAATATTTGAATGAAACCCATATGAACACGACAGCTCATGTTGTGGTTTATTTCCATTCATGGTCCTTGAAATTTGATGTTCTCCATGGTTTACTCATAGTTGTTTTATTTCATGTCTAAGATGTATATCAATTAAGGGTTTAAATGCTCATAAGTTGAATATTTTCACAAATGAATATTTGCCTGTATTCTGATGCATATTGGTTGCCTTATTTTCTTCTTTAAGCACAAACTTACACTGTGCTATTTACTTTGTGCTAAAATCTGCTCTTTCACTTGACTTACAAAAGCCAACTCTGTAATTCAGAACATGTAGCTATCATGCAGACAAAATTTAATTTTCAAATATTTCATTGTTTTGGGTAGAGCCCATAACCGGTTTATTCTAATAATTGCTCACATATTTGTATCCACTTTTAAAAATAATTTTTTCTGTGCTGTATGTAAGCATATGCGTTTGTGTGTGTACATGAGTGTTAACATGAACTCAACATGTTCCTCTATTTCATGCCATCACCTTATTTATAATTTGTTTCTGAGATAGAGTCTCTCAGTGAACCTGGAGTTCACCGAGTGCAAGCCCCACGATTCTGATCTCTCTTCACACCCTCTCCTTTACCTTCAACTAGATGAGGTTACAGGTGCGAGCCATCATGCCTGGCTTTGAGGCTATGGGTGAGTGCCACGATGCCTAGCTCTTTATATCAGTGCTGGATCTGAACTCAGTTTTAATGCCTGCACGCTAAGCAATTTAATAACTGAGCTATCTCCTTATCTCTTGCATCCATTTGCCTTACCTGGGCTTTCTCTGTTATTAGTGAAGTTTCATAGTCTTTTACATTTTTAGTAATCATCTGTGCTTTCATTTCTTCATTTACTTGTAAAAATTTTAGCTTTTTTATTCTCTTGATTCTTTTCATTTTATATTTTCTTGGATATTAGCAATATTTTTTCTTCTGTTGCTTGTGATTCAACTTTGCTTATGATATATTAGCTATACTAAAGTGTGTAAACTATGTGATCAATTTTCTTATACCATACTAAAAGGTCTTGCAACTCTCTCACCTTGATCAAATGTTCTTATAAAATGATAAATGTATTACCCATATTTTATCTACATTTTCTCATACAGCTTTTATAGCTTTAGTCATCAAAGTATGTGGATTGAAGTTTTTTGTTTATCATAAGGTTGTAATCTAACTTCATCTTTTCCTGGTGTTCATTTATTCATTAATACGCAGAGATGAAATGCATCCTTATCATATACTAGAGAGTTCCTTAGCTTCTGGTCTTTTCCTAGATTTCTGGAACATTAAATAATTTATTTCCTATCTTCTTGTTCTACTTTGTTTTTCTGGGGATGAGAAAACACTGACCAAAACCAACTTGGGGCTGGAAAGGTTTTGCTTGGCTTACCCTATTGTAAACTATTGCTGAAGTAAGTCAGGGTAGGAACTCACAGAACAGCAGAGTAGAGGTGCAAAACATGGAGGAGCATTACTTATTGGTGTGCTTCCTCCCGCTGGCTCAACTACTCTTTATAGAGTCTGAGCACACTTGTCTAGGGATGGCACTATTCAGTGTCCTGGGTAATCCTGAAGTTTCTGTCGCACCCAGTCCTGTATCCATTCAGTCTCAAATAACCACACAGAGGCTTATAGTAATTATAAACTGTTTGGCTTATTACTCAGGTTTATTATGAACTAGTTCTTATGACTTAAATTCCCCCATAATGCTTGTCTAGGTTTAGTCATGTGGTTTGGTACCTCTTTACAGTAAGGCATTCATATCTTGCTTCCTCTTCATCTGGCTGGTGACTGACTCTGCCTTTCTTCTTTCCAGAATTCTCCTAGTCTGGTTGCCCCACCTATACTTCCTGCCTGTCTACTGGTCAATCAATGTTTTATTAAGCCAATATGAGTGACAAATCTTTATGGTGTACAATAGCATTATCCTACAGCATTGTGTACAAGAGCATTATCCCACAACACCTGGGCTCCACACATAAATTAGCAACCTAGAAATGGTCCCAGAGACATGCCCATAGGTGGTTGTCTCTGTTGGAGGTTCTTCCTCAGTACAGTTCCCTATTACTAGGTGACTCTAGTCTGTCTTAACTTGACAAAAATTATCCAGCACAAATGATCTCTCTTCAGTGTGGCATAGAAACCCACCACTACGTAAATTTAATCTTTCCTTTCATGTTTGTTCTCAGATCTAGTGTTGCTGTTATAAGATATAAAACATAGTCTAACTGATTTGAAAAAATTTTGAAGCATAGTTAAATAAAACTCAGAGACAGAAGTTGGAGTTCAACCTGAAGGTCAGAAAAGCAAAACATTCAGCCACTGGCTCTTATCTCTACCTCAGTCCGAAATGATAGTCCTGACTCCAGGAACCTCAGAAGGAGCCTGAGCCTGAGAGCTGTCTTCTCCTGTTTTATAATCCTCTCTAGTTCTGGGAATAATGGTGTGCATCACTGCCACCTGGTTTTTCTGGAAAGCTAGTATGGCTACTGGGATTAAAGGTATGTGTCATTGCTGCTTTATCTGTAAGGCTGGCGAGTGTGGTTGCTTTACTTTTCTGATCCTCAGGCAAGCTTCATTTATTAAAACACAAATAAAATGCCACTAAAAATTTTAATACTTTAAATGTCCAAGTTCACTTTAAATATTCATTTTCTTTACAAGTTCAAAGTCTGTCAATTGTGGGCACTTGTGAAATGAAAAATAAGTTACATACTTCTTATTCCAAGAGGGCAGAACCCGAGAATAGTTACATTCAAATCAAAGCAAACCAATGTTCAGCAATGCAATCAAAGCCTGCAACTAAATGTCCAGCATCTTTGAATAATTCATGACCTTTTGAGCTTGAGCAGCTCTGTTTCTCCAGCTTTGCTATCCACAGCATACATGGCTTGTCTGGTAGCCTCATATTGGTTCATTTCCTTGTCTGATTCTGTCCTGAGCAGTCATCCTACAGTCCCAACATCTCTAAGTGCTAGGGTATCCACTGAAACAGGCTGCACTTTCACCAATGGCCTCTTATGGTTTCCTTAGGGATTCTGTCCCTTCCACACGGTACCAAGCCTAAGCTTCTTTACCCTTTACACTACCCCTTGAATACTTAGGTATCCACTGTAACTGAGGTTTTGCCTCCACAAAACATCTCTCATGGCTTCTGATTGCCACACAGTACAAAGTCTCAGCAGCTCTCCATGATTCCTTCATGCTTTTAATACAAGTACCATGTGGGAGACTCTTACGCATTACTTGGTTTGGCTGCCATCTTGAGATATAGCCTTGACCCTCTCTGGACCACAGTTTCCATGTGCTGGCCCTGAGGAAATACTTCTCAGAAGATTTCGTGTCAGTGATGTTGGTTACCTATTAATCACGGCTGAGGTTTTAACTCCCCTTAATTAGTTAGTATCCATTGTTCCACTAGGTAACAAGAGGTCACAAGGCAAATTTATTTCTACATATTCTTCATGCAAATATATCATGTGAACAGCCTTGACAGAGTCTTTAAGGGATTCTCAAATTTCCTTGTGAAGCTTCATAAGCCAGGCCTCCATTGCTCTCAGCATTATCTTCTAAATTCTCACAACAGTTTATTAATCTCTTATACTTAAGAGCTTTTCCATCCAAAGCTCCAAAGCGCCAACACCTTCTGCCTTCATCCTATAAAACAGCCCAAGACATAGAAGCCACATAGTTGAGTCTATTACAGAGACACTCACTCTTTAGTACAATTTTCTGTCTTAGTTTGGCTTCTCATGCTGTGATAAAACACTAACCAAAACATACTTGAGGAGGAAATCAATCACTTCATCTTATAACTCTCATGAGAGTTGTGATCCATCACTGGGAAAATCCAAGTTAAAAATCCAGCCAGCACCCTAGAGGCAGGAACTGAAGGAGAGATCAGAGTAATGATGTTTGCTGGCAAGCTTTCTGTGGTTTGCTCAGCTATTTTTTCTTACACAGCCCAGGCATACTCTCTAGAGATGGTATTACACACAGTGGGCTGGGTCCTCCTAAATCAATGAGCAGCTATGAAAAGGCCCCTCCTACATGGCCTCAGGCAATTATACTGATGGAGACAATTCTTTAATGGAGGTTTCCTTTCCTCAGGTTGTTCTAGCTTGTGTTAAGTTGACAGAAACTACCTACTACATGTTTCAGTTCTAACTTTAGAATTAGAAGTTTTTATATTTTTTCCCTGTTTCTTGTCCATTAGTCATCTTTGGCAAGTTGGGAATCAACTTTTCAGCTACTCTAAAAACAGAGTGGAAATTTTGAGTGGAAATGAGTAATAGTATTGCTTAGGTATTTTTATTATTTTATTATATTCATTCTGGTGTTTTGAATAAAAATGGCCCTGAAAGGAAGTGCTACTATTGTATGTAAGGTATGGCTTTGTTGGAATAGGTGTGGTCTTTTTGGAGGAAGTGTGCCACTGAGGTGGTGGGATTTATCTCATATATACTCAAGATACTGCCCAATATCTGACCACTTCCTGTTGCCTGCAAGGTAGAGGACTCTCAGCTACTCTCCAGCTTTATGTCTGCCTCTGTGCCACCATTGTCCCACCATGATGACAATGGAATGAACCTCTGAACTGCAATTGAGCCACCACAATTAAGTGTTTTCCTTTATAAGAGTTTCCATAGTCACAGTGTCTCTTCACAGCAATGGAAACCCTAAGACATTCATCATGTATTATTTGGTAATTTCTTAACAGTACAATATATTTAAGTTACATTTACCCAGTCTCCTTTCCAACTGCTCCTTGACCCTACTACCACCATACCAGGTTTTCCTGCCAATTTCACTCTTCCTTGTACTTGTCCACCATAACTCACTGAATACAATTAGTGTTACCCCTATGAGCAAGCGTGTTGGGCCGTCCACTGGAGCATGGACAACCTACCATGGGTCATACTAGGAAACATGCTAAATATTGTTTCATAATAATTGTTGTACACTTTTGCTTTTTTCTAAGGATTTGAGATTTGAGGAGCAATGTTCAGTGTCTTATTGTGATATTTGCAAAGATCAAAACTACTTCACGCTGTGTTTTATATAGAATTTTAATAAGGTTTTGTGAGAAGGAGTTTTACTATGTAGTCTTTGTTGTCTTAGAATTTCCAGTGTAGTCCAGGCTGATCCTGGACTTGTGGTCCTCTTGCTTCTTCCTCAGGTGCCAGGCCACAAGAAACTTACAACTACTTTGATATACAGGTACTATGGCATTTTTAAAAAATAAATACTGTTTGTTCTAATTTCATTTTCTATATAGCAGATGATAGTCCTATAATTTAATTAGTCATGTATTAAATTTCTACTGTGCTTGGGATTATTTCTCTAATTTTTGTTTACCCACTAATTGATTTGCCTAAGCTGGTAAGTATCATCTTAATTGAAGTACTTTTATCATTCATTTTGTTATCTATATGGTTAATTCCAATTTTCTCATGATTTTGTTTCTTTTATTTTCTTCCTGAGGGTAGTTATCACTATCAGTGATTTTTTTAAAAAAAAAGTTATTTGTCGTTTTATCCCAAATCCTATTGAGATTCTGACTAAGATTCCATTAAGTATTTGAAAACATTTTGTAGTAGGTGACTTCTTTTGCCATAAGGGGATATTAAGTGGATAAAATATTTTGAGTTATTTTCAGTTGAACACATGTGATCTTTGACCTTCACAGATGACTGATATGGTAGTTGCACATATGATTTTAGGAAGTACTCAAAATAACATGTCCCAGTTTGATAGTTCCATAAAAACGGTGGTGAAAGCCATGCTTGGTTAGAGTTGTGTTATTACATAGGAACTCCTGACCTTACTTCTCGGTTATTGGAGCACATGATCAGGATCAGCACACATGTTTACATTCGTCCTGTTTTCTCCTTCCACTCTGTTCTCTGCCTTCCTCTGCCCTTTCTTGACAGCAACACTAACTTAAACCGCACTGTATTTATTTCAGTAAAGGGAGTCTTGCTTTATTTCTCTCATGATTGTTTCTCTTTTTATTAATCGCCTTGTGTTTCCATAGAACTTCTATTGCGCAGATATTATATTGCTGTCAAAGTTTAATGCCTCTTACCTTTGTCATAATTTCCATTTTTCTATTCTCTGCTATGTAATGACCTTCAAGCTAATGTTCTATGTAATTAAGTTTTCTATTTTTCCACAGGCAGTGGTGAACTTCAGTTTCTGGAATCTTATTTTGTCTTTCTCCATTTTTTTCAACTCTCAAATTGCTCTTTACCATGTATCAGTCTGTTTTGAAATATTAATACAGCATCTTCCTGTGTAAGTTAGATGTTTGAATAAAAGCTTCTCTCATTTTCTCTCTCCACCATGGGATGATAATTGATTCTAAGAGATAAGAAAATTATAAACCTGATTACATTCAATGAATAATTTTGATAAAATCTTTAAAAAAGATATTCTGTAGCCTGCATGATATCCAAATGTGGATAATAATTTCTTGTTCACTGGTCTTTAATACTCATCATTAAATATCCACTGAGAAATATTTTCAAAATCCTCATTTGAAAAAACAGAAAAATCACCAACAACAAAAATTACTAAGCTGTTTTTGTTAATAGTATTCTCACCTGTTGCTCAAACTTTCTCTATTTTTATCATTGTTTATCCTGGCCCCATGCAGACACTGACACTGTTGGGAGATGTAAGCCAGTGTTCCCAGTCTACGAGGAGCTCCTAAAGTCCATACCATGTCCTGCAGACACCAGGAAGGTAGTAGGTAACTGGTTTCCAAAGACTCAAGGGATGCTAGTCTCTAGTGACTGTGTGAGGAGAGGGGACCACAGACTCTTGATTACCCATGGTCACTGGCCCAGGCTGCTTTTGTTATTGCAAAGACACAGCTCTCTGTGTGAGTTTCCTCAGTGGAGATCCCAGACATAACCAGGACTGTGGAAATAAGGTGCTTTCAGTAGTGTGACTAATTCAAGACACAGAGAACTTAGGCTTCTTCGATCTTGCATATCTTCCTCTCAAAGCGTTGATCATTTAGTCATTCTGGTAGGTCTGAGTCACTAGCATGTCAAAACCTCTCTATGCATATTTAAGAGAAATCCCTAGCACACCAGCTATTTTATTTTATGTATATGTGTCTGTGTGTATTGCCTGTATACATAATCAGAGAAGGATATCAGCTGTTTTTCTCTGTGGGTCTCTGGCTTATTATCTTGAGATGGGATCTCTCATTGAACCAGAAATTTTCTATTTCTATTAGACTGGCTGGTCAACAAGCTCCGAGAATCTGTCTATCTCTGTTTCCCAATGCTTAGGTTACAGACACACACAACCATGTCTGGAGCTTCATAGGAGCTTATATTTGGAGAACAAGGTCTCTTACTCACTGAGTCATCCTCCCAACCCCTGCATCTGCTTCATTAGATGTATATGTAGATAGAGACAATTCATAGAACCCATTCTGGGGGAGAATTATATCATCATTCATTTGGAGAACATCAGAAAGTAAAGATTTCCATTCTTAATTTTGGACAGAATAAACAGTTCAATAGCATTCAATATAAAGTATTTGTTCTTGGCACTTACCTTCTAGCCATATCTGGAGGAATGTTTTATACCTTACACAGCCACTATGAGGCAGAACAACTCAAAAACAAAACCACAAACATTTAGTTCATTGATTACGAAGTCAAATTTTCTTTTCTGTTCTAAATTAGGAAGGGTGATGGATGATAACACTCGTGCTTGAAATATTTCAGACAGAATATTAATATTTCATTATATATAAAATAAGATTTCTAAGATTTAAAAATAAGTGTTGTCTAGGTAAAATTGCAATGGAAGGATTTTATAATTGTCAGATGGAACAACTTCATTTACATATTAAGAACAATTGAAGTGAGATATTTAAGTACTTGAATAATTGTAAAAAAAAAACAAAAAATAAAGCAAGCTCATGAAACATTGCATTTATTTCATATTTATTTTGAATCATATGGAAGAGAATAGCAGATATGTACAATAAAATCAGAGTTTTAAAACTTTGTATGCAGGGATAATTCAATGGCTCATACTGAAAAGAAGTTGATCAGAATAAACTGAAAATTTACATATGAGTATAATGTAAGCAGAGATGAAAGGGATTTGATTTATAATATTGGAATTATAGATACTCTAGAGAAGGTGAAACTATCCAGGCAATGAAGAGGGTTAGCATGGCTCTGGGCCTTGAAGACTAACTCCATGACTCAAAACATTAACACTGATCTTCAGAACCTGTTTCTTCAAGCCAAATGGATGAGCTGCTGCCTCTCTGCTTGTTTGTTATTATAAAGCAAGTGTGTGTGTGTGTGGGGGCAGGCGAAGGCTGGAACAGCAAAATTCTTGTTATAGGTCAGATAAAGGGGGCCAAGTCTTGTCTCTCATGTGAGAGAGAGATGTGATACCCTCAATTGCCTGGAAGGTCATTAATTGATTAACTTTCTGAATCTGGGTCTGAGAGTTCTAAAGCTGTAAAACTACTCTCTAGCTGGTAGTTTCGTGATAAAGAGAAAAGGCACTGTTACTCTCTCTTACAAGAATCAGTCCCAGCAGGCCTATCAATTACCTGCATAGGATAAAGTCCCCTAGGAAAATTTGTCTGCTCTAGAGACCTGAAGAAGAGTATAAAACCAAAGGAAGATGTAGATTTGTGTGTTTTCTACAATACTCTGTGTGTTTATTCTGAGTTCTTTGGCTATAGTTCATAAGAACTAGCATTCTAGGTTTTTTTTCTGTTCCTATGATAAGACACAGTGACAATTAATTTAGAGGAGAAATGATTTATTTTAGTTACAATTCTAAGTTATAGTCTATTATTTTGAAGAAGTCAAGATAGCAGGAGAAGTCAAGACAGCTGCTCATATCACGTCTCCAGCCCAAAGCTGAGTGAAATAAATATGTGCATGCTTACTTTTGCTCAGCTCAGTTTCTCCACTCATAGAGTTTAGGATCCCTTTCCCAGGAAATGGTACCACCCACAACAGGCTGAATCCCTTCCACATCACTTCAGTTCAGGCAACACCCCACAGACATGTTCACAGACCAATGGAAATAAAACGAAAATCTAATTTCAACAATCCACAGTCTCTTAATAAGATTCATTCTTTGGTCATTTATTCCAGGTTGTGTTAAATTGGCAGTAAAACCTGACCACCGTGCAGGACGGTGGTGGTGTACGCCTTTAATCCCAGCACTTGAGAGGCAAAGGCAGGTGGATCTTTGTGAGTTCAAGCTCATCCTGGCCTACAAGAGATAGTTTCAGGAGAGCCAGGACTGTTACAGAGAGAAACTCTATCTCAAAAAACCAAAACCAAACCAAACCAAACCAAACCAAAACAACAACAACAGCAACCACAAAAACTGAACACCACCACTGTGGCGCTAGGGGGAGTCTAGACAGAGATCCCAGTGCCATGGTGAGTCTTTCTATTTCCAGTTTTGTTTAGACGCCAAAATGACCAGCCCAACTGCTCTTGTGAAGGCCTCTTGATCTCAATGTTGTGCATTCCACAACTGTTCTTAGATTTTGTAATTAGGGTAACATTTTACACAGTCTTTCTTTGGTCTTAAAAGCTTTATTTGCTTCAAATGCTGGCTTCTCCTTCACTTGGGGCTGCTTCTTCTCACACTCACTCTCCGATGTTGTTTCATGTCGTCTCCAGTCTTGGGTGATAGAGTACCAAGTCTCAGTCTTTGGTATTCTCATTGACCTACCATTACCAAGTTGATCTCTGTGTCACAAAGCAGTAAATATTATTTATATCCAGTTGACTCCAATTAAAATACATACTTTTCAAGTCAAATATTCTCCTGGGACTATACTGAATGTCTCACCCTGGGACAGCTCTCAGAATTCAATTTGTCCAAATGAAACATTTGACATGATCCCAGTAAATCTTTGTTAACTTCACCTTAGGTAAAGACAACTATGCATTTCCAGAACAGACGTTGTTCAGAACAGATGTTGAGGTCTACCCTTTTTCTCTCATGGATAACCTTTCATCCACTAGAAATTCCTTCGGTTCTACCTGGAAGTCACCTCCTGAATCTAAATATTCACTACCTTTTCTGCTAATACACTTCTCCAAGTCTCCATCAGACTTTATCTGCATTATTAAATCAGGCTTTTCGTGGCCTGCCTTTCATACGGATGACTGGACTCTTTAGTGTGTACTTTGCACAACAGACAAATGATCCTGTATGGGGGATAATGCTTACATTATTTGTGTCATCTAATTCTCTGCTTTGATCACTTATTATCAGTTGTACTCCTTGTTATGACTTAAAAATTCTTACATTTCCAAAATCCCCTCACCTCCTGTGGGTTCCTTCTCTAGCCTTATGGTAAATGCTCCTCTGGTGTCCTGGCCTCCCTGAGCTAGTCATCAAATATAACAAGTATGTTTTTATATTAGGACTCCTTTCTTTTTCTATTCCTTATTCTTGGGATGCCTCCATCTCTGCAATTGTCTTTAAGCATAGTTGATACTTAGCTGAGGTGTGGGGAGGGAAACTCAATTAGTTGGTATTTAAAGTCCTTCCTGATTTTACTAAGACCCTAACTTTACTAAAAAGTAAAACAAATTCATTACGTTCTATATGACATCTATTGTTATCCTAATGGGTTCTGAGTAGTGCAATTTTCACAGGTTAAAATGGGAATATTTATTCTTTACAGGAGTTCTATTAAAACTTAACATATTTTACTCATGAACAATTGTTGGGATTGCATCTATAACAAATAAAATCAATCCTGATATGTCCACCATGTGTTGAAGAAAGGCTGATAAACATCCATCTGTCCAAAGCACTATGTAGAGGGGGTATTCTCCTGATTGCATAATTCCCATAAAGATTGCCTGGTAAAAGCTTTGTCTATCACCCATGGAGTTATTTGTGAACACAAGGCTGGGTGTTTCTTCAAGTTCAGTCTTAATTTTTTCTTCCCCTGCTTCTTGAGGAAGTTGTTCTGTTTAAATGCAGGATGAAGCACAGCAAAGAGATTCTACTTTTCTAGTTATTTCCATGTAAAGGCTACTTCCAGTCATCTTGGGGAATGAAATATCACTCATTCATTCACTTGAAAAAGTTATCCTTGAGAACAGGAATCAGCTATTTTGTGTCTGGATGTAGTATTCACCAGACAGGACTTGGGAAGCCCAACTAGCACCTTCTGTTGTTTGATTGTGAAATCCTTGCTTCCATAGTAGCAAGTTCTTAGAGCCTTAGGGTAATCTAGATATTTTGGTGTGATGGTTAGTGTTGATGTCAATTGACAGGATCTTGAATCATCTAGTTCACAAGCCGCCAAATACACCTGTGAGGATTTATTTACGTTAGGTTAGCTTTGGGGCATGTCTGTGGGGATTATTTTGATTAGGTTAATTGTGATGTGAAAAATTCCTATAAAGGTGGGAAGCCCCATCCTTTGGGGTGGGATTCCCCAACCACATAAAAAGAGAAAGCTAACGAAACATGGGCATTCATTTCCATCTGCTTCCTGTCTGCAAGTACAATATGACCAGGTGTTTCTAGTTGCTTCTGACATGACTTCCCCACCTTCATACTCTGAGCTAAAATAAGCCTTTACTCCATTAACATTATTTAAAAATTTATTTATTTAATTTAGCATGTATGAGTGCAGGTCTGAGTGTATACATACATCATATGTGTGAGATGCCCATTGAAGTCGGAAGAAGTGCTGGATTTCGTGGGACTGAAGTTAAACATGTTGTAAGATACCATGTGGGTACTGGGAATAGAATCCTGGTCTTCTATGACAGCAGTGAAATTTCTTAACCATCTCTCCAGCTCCCTAAATTTGCTCTTCTCAGATTATTTTATCACACCAAACTGGAAAATAACCAAGACACCAAGGGATCAACTATTACTTTTTAACAGCATAACTCTGTTTAGATGCAGGTAAGGTAAGAAAAATGAAAACACTTCCACAGAAGAATTTATAGTACTTTTTTTAATTAGGTGGGTTCAAAAGCTGTCTTGTGGCTTATTATTTCAGCAATTTCAGTGTTTTATAAGATTTTCCCAGAAAATCCAATTAATTCTCAAAATAGTTATTTTTTGTCCATTTCTAACTGATATAAGACAGTATAATTTTTAAAAATGAGGATTGCCCCAATATTTGTGGGAGAAAGGTAATGATCAAGTTACAATTTTGAGAGAATAACTAGCTCTGAAAATAATAGGAAGCTCATGGCATTAAAAGTTTCCTTCTGTCTTTGTCACAATATGGATACTGTAGTCAATGTTCTGTCTCTATTAATCTGAAACTGTTTATTCCCAAGCTGTTTTTTTTTTCAGTATAAATCTCCTATGGAGAGACACAGAAAAGTCAATGCCATGGCTCAGAAGAGAACAAAAGTCAGTTTTCAAAGGACCCAAGACACACTAAGTGGTGACCCAAGTCTTGCTCTCTCTATTATTGTGGGTAGGCTGGAATGCTAATTAAAAAATTCTGCTGGCACAAATGTGTGTTTGGTGTTCTAAAATCTGTCATCTCCAAAGACTGGCAGATCGAAACTATTGAGGCAAACTTTGACTCAGCTTTGCCTTTATGTGTTCATTGATGTTGACCTTAAAAATGCCAAAATTCTGTCCTTATAAGACCTGAACATTGCCTAAGCAATTGGTTCTTAGCCTGAAAATAGTTTCAATCAAGTGGATAAAGCCAAGAAGGTGATTATTTCTAATCTCATTAATGACTAAAGAAAAAAATGAGATAATCACCATGATTTATTTGGTTATCTAATTATCTATTTTCAAATCCTGTCTTCCTGGAGCCTCAGCACAAAATTCTTTAATCATCTTATTCTTTGAAGATAACTTGTTGGTCCATAAATGAAACAATGATGACCAAGACATTTTGCAGTTTGATTAAAATCTATAGGATGGTAATGAAGACGAGAAGAGATAATTGGATACGACTGAGACAAAGCAGCTTCAAAAAGTTTCACCACTCTGTGATCTATATCCATCACAAAAAATGACAACTGGATTATAAGTGCTAATTTTAATCAATTACCATACGTATATTTCCTTTTGCAATGGCCTGATTAATGTTGGTGACAAACCTTCAAAGGTTGTGTTAGACTATACAGTGGAATCATGCAGTGCTCAAAGGATCAATAGGGGTGTGAGATTATATCTGGAGATCTTTGGTGATATATATGAACACTCTTGCTGTATATGAATATGCTAACAAGGGGAATTGTCAGCATAGCTACTACAGAGCACTGTGCGAACCATTCGGCAGACCTAGGGCAGATCATCCCAAAGTATGTGGGGGATGGATAGAAAATTTTAAGTACAGGGCAATAGAAACATGGCTTTACAGTTGTTTTCTGAAGATGTGTGCACAGTGACCTTGGGAACAAATATTAGCCTTTCTCTATGTATTTTATTTTCAAGAAATTAAGAAAATGGATGATGGTGCAAAGAAAATAACCCTCATGCCACTTTAAACTGAAATGAGAATAAGAAATTTGAACTCAAGCCTGTGAAGAGCAACCAAAGGTGTTTGGACAGCTCCCATTTTGTGTGTGTTTGTGTGTCCGTGGTAGGTGCGTACATAGACACACTTGCACAGAAATGGATATTGTGAAACAACAGACTATATAGAGTGGACTTCTCATGCTTTGAATAAGATCTTTTAGTATTTGTTTTAGAGACAATGATATGTAAAGAGGAGTCAGACATTGTGTAATTTGTCATGGCTTTTAGTCTAGTTTGGTAAGCATCATAGATTACACTCTATTGGCTTTAAATCATGTGTAGAGAAAGGAAATCCACTGTGTTCTGTTTTGTAACCTTAGACCTCAGGAATAGAAAAGGGATAATAGAAAACAAGTCAGAATTGCAACAGAGGAGTCTTCAGTAATGTAATATAATCATCAGATATGGTTGTCACCCTTTGAAATTCCCCAGAACATTTGCCCACTGGTCCTTATTCTCTGGGTCCTGGGTTATTGTTGACTTTTACGGGATTCACTAACTGAATTATGGGACAAGCAAACTTTATTACATTGTTTCTGATATTGAACTTTGGCTTTATGTTTTTCCAGAATAGTTAAGAATACAAATTGGAGATTAGTCCTCTGTTCGATGTGGTTTTGGTGAAGATCTTTTCCCATTCTGTAGGCTGCTGTTTTTTCTTGTTGGTTTCATTCTTTGCCTTACAGAAGCTTCTCATTTTCAGGAGGTTCTACTTATTAATTGCTACGTTCAGTGTCTGTGATACTAGTGTTATATTTAGGAAGTGGTCTCCTGTTCCCACTTTCTCTTCTATCAGGTTCAGTGTAGCTGGATTTATGTTGAAGTATTTGATCCATTTAGACTTGAGTTTTGTGCATGGGTATAGATATGGATCTATTTGCATCCTTCTACATGTTGACATCCAAATATCAAGCACTGTAAACGGTAGTGGCCTCCCTAGCTCCCATCATAGAATCTAGATCCAGTAACTGATGGAAGAAGATGCAATGATCTGCAACCAAGCACTGTGCTGAGCTCCTGCAGCTCAGACGAAGAGCGGGAGGATACATCATATGAACAAGGGTGGTGAAGATCATGATGGGAAAACCACAGAGATAGTGCTTACCTGAGACAGTGGTAGCTTGTGGACTGGGGGACCTTCATGGGACCAAACCAGGATCGTTTAATATGGGTGATGGCTAAGTGGTTTGATATATCATTTAAATAGAATTTTATCATTTTCTTATTCCCTTTCCTCCTTCCAGACTCTCCCATATTCTTCTCAAATTGGTGGCCTCTTTTTCTTTGATTATTAGCCTTACACACACACACACACACACACACACACNTGGGACCAAACCAGGATCGTTTAATATGGGTGATGGCTAAGTGGTTTGATATATCATTTAAATAGAATTTTATCATTTTCTTATTCCCTTTCCTCCTTCCAGACTCTCCCATATTCTTCTCAAATTGGTGGCCTCTTTTTCTTTGATTATTAGCCTTACACACACACACACACACACACACACAC
>LOEQ01004881.1:297709-311003 GCA_001685075.1 Bramus lutescens | reverse complement strand
ATCCCTTTCTCCCTCCCTCCCTCCTTCCTTCCATCCTAACATATAAGGGACATAGTTCTCCTGCTGCAACTTTGTCAAAAATCAGTCGAGCTTATTCACGGGGTTCTGTCCTGTTGGGTTGCTACTCTTCCCTTCTGATCCTCATGCTGGACACGCTCGAATTGCTGTGCAGTTAAACACAGCCCCATAGCCATGCCTCCTGCTGTATCTCAGCTTGTCTAGAGCCTGTGCCTTCCCATATAACTCACAGGATATTCTTACTCAGCCCTTGCTGGGATTTAGACGGAGACTTCCTTAAATCAGCTTAGGGAACGCTGACATCTTTGTTCAGCTTCTCAACCTCTGAGCAGCATGTGTCTTATTTGTTTAGGTTTTGTTTGCTTTGTTTCAGTCATCTTTTATGATATTTAGTACATAGATACTTCATACATAAGTGTGTATTTGTATACCTAAGTATTCCGTTTTCTTGCTCAGTTTTGCTTTCCACATATATACCTTGTTAGTTTGAAGATACACGGCTGATTTTTGTGTGTTAATCTTATATCCCATGACCTTGATGAGGGTATTTTTTGGCCGACTTTAGGAGATACTTGCCTTTTTATTTTCAGGTAGTTTTTCTTGGGATGTTCTTCATAGACAATCACATCATCTGCCAGTAAGTGCGGTCCGACGTCTCCCTTCCCGCTGGCTTTTACTGTTTTTTTTTTCTTGCTTTATTATGTGATCAGAGCTTCCAGGACCAAATCAGGTAAGAATAGCAAGAGTGACCATCTTTCTCATGTCCCTCAAGACAGAGGGCTTCTCTAGACCAGGTTATCTAGTGTCATTTGGTTAGGAAGGAGAGTCTCTGGCCATGGGGACGAGAAGGCATTCTGAGTGCTTGCCAGTAACCTCCTAGATGGTTGTTGTGGGTAGGGAAAAGAATTTCATGATCACAGGGAGAAAGGCTGGGCCACATTTGGAATGGGGACTTTGGCCACCAGGGGCTCAGTCCTTAAGGAACATCCTATGCTCCAGGGACAGGCACTTTCCTCAGGTACCAAGGTACCAAGGAGGGATGGGCTTGCTAGGGCTCCTGCTGATTGCTAAGTCATGGGTCAGAGAAAGCCAAGCCTGCTGGGTGAGAGGAGGATGTGGCTGCCTGATCTGAGTTCTTTCCCCAGCCTCCTCTTCCCACCTCCAGAGCTCCACCCCTGCCTCCTGTGTGAGCAATAGGGAGCATGGTCAGCAGGGAGGAGGGAGCACATCTGCTGCCTTGTCTAGACCAGAAGTCACCAAATACCTGCCTATCTGCTTAAGTGTCAGGGTGAGCAAATTCTTTCAGTAAAATTCCAAATTGCTTATGTACCAGATTTGGCAGCTACCTTCCCAAAAAAGGGTAGCAAAGGGGAAAATGCCTATTTTACAGAGAAACCTAGAAACCCCAACTCTAGCCAAAGAGGAGCGACAGGAGTCCAGATATGTAATAACATGGTAACATCAGTTTCTTGTCTTTGACAAACAAAATACATCAGCGAATACCAAACAGGCCCCCCAAATGCTCTTTGCACAGTGGGATGTCTCTAGATCTAAAGCAGAGAAGACTCTGACATCAAGTGGACTTTCCCCAAAAGTTGCACGTAGCCTGTCTCACTAAGCACACAGTGTTCTGTGCCAAACAGATGTTCACCAAGAAGAGTGGGTCACCAGAACCTGCCTTCCCTCTCTACCTGGGCTGCCCTGAGGTCAGAGCCTGGGGCTGAGTTACTATTAAAGGGGAAGGGAGGCTCACAGAAGGATCCAGAAGCACTTTCTCACATGGCTCCCCCTGGAAAGATGGCTTAAGTCAGCAGTTCTCCACAGTGGGTCTTGGCCCCTTTGGTAAACATCTCTCTCCAAAAGTATTTACACTATGATTTATTAATAGCAAAATTACAGTTATGAAGTAGCAACTAAATGGTTTTACGGTTGGGGGTCGCTGTGGCCTGAGGACTGTACTAATGGATCACAACATCAGGAGGGTTGACAGCCACCGCTCTAAGTGATTCTGAACGCTATTCCTGAAACTCCTGAAACACCTAGACAAGGAAACCACAGCCAGGTGCTCTCCCTGCTTGAACCTTTAGAGGGAGCATGACACTTACAGAGACATAACACACATCTGGATATTTAAACACAAACTGCATTATGGTTGTCAGTAAATATGAGTTAACTAGTTTGTTTGGTTTTTTATTTTTTTGGGGGGGGTGATTTGAGACAGGGTTTCTCTGTAGCTTTGGAGCCTGTCCTGGAACTAGCTCTTGTAGACCAGGTTCCACCTGCCTCTGCCTCCCGAGTGCTGGGATTAAAGGCGTACACCTCCACCACCTGGTCTGAGTTAACTAGTTTTTATTCTCTACTAATGGCCACTGAGCAGAACTCAAGTAAAATAATGAGAGTAGGGGACAATGGGGAGCCAGGGGTTAGCAGGACACAGTTACACAGAGGGTGTGGGCCCTGGAGATGACTGCAGAGAAAGGTGACTGCAGACCACGTGCTGGGTGTGTCAAAGCAGTCGACAGGAAATTTCTGTTCTTATCACGGAGGAATGTTAACTGTAGGAAGTGATGGATTTGATAATTATGCTGACCTAATCATAATGTGTATCAAACCATTACAGTGTCTTTTATATACAACTACACATTAATTTTAAAATACAAGGTAGACCCTAAAGCCCTAAAGCCTCATTCTAGACATGATTTTCAGCCTCTTTCCTGGTAGTATCAGTGGATGCTGATAACAAGGAAAACATGCCCCATACAGCAGGTTTGGGTGTGTGTCAGAGAGATGAGTGTAGCCAAAAGATGCTGAGCTCTGAAGACACATAGACAGGCAAAAGCAAGGTAAATGTATATCTGTGAAAAGCTGTGCCTGTACATGACTGTATGGGTGCTACACACACACACACACACACACACACAATTCTCCCGCATATATAAACATTAAAAAGAAAACCATCCATACAATATCAATATTTGTGCCACAGCAAGGCAAATAGATGACATTCCAGGTCTGTGTATCCATTTAACAGAGTGAGAAGGGCACAGCTGCTAGTAGTCTGGAGCAGTTCGTGTGAATGTGACAAGTGGAGCGTGTACATGTGAGTGTGAAGAGTGGAGTGTGTGCATGTGAGTGTGAAGAGTGGAGTGTGTGCATGTGAGTGTGAAGAGAGGCACGTGTGCATGTGAGTGTGAAGAGTGGAGCATGTGCATATGAGTGTGAAGAATGGAATGTGAGTGTGAAGAGCAGAGCATGTGAGTGTTAAGAGCAGAGCATGTGAGTGTGAAGAGTGGAATGTGAGTGTGAACAGTGGAGCATATGCATGTGAGTGTGAAGAGTGGAATGTGAGTGTGAACAGTGGAGCGTGTACACATGAGTGTGAAGAGCGGAGCATCAGTATAGGACACAGACATGCATATACAAGGCTATTATAGTTTCCCCTTCTACAGAGCCCTGCAAATGAATCCTATCATCATCCAGGCACTGTCTTTGGACAGGCAGGGAGGGTCCTGCTTGGGACATCGCCTATGGACCTCTCCAAAGGCAGCAGGGCTTCTGTGCAACTTTTGTCCCTGAACCTCAGAATTTCTGCCTCTATGATCCTAAGCCAACTACTGGGCCTTTAGTCTAGTCCAGTGGTTACCAACTTGTGAGTCATGACCCCTTTTACAGGGGTTGTCTAAGACCATAGGAAAACAATGTTTGCATTACAATTCAGAACACTAGCAAAACTACAGTTATGGAATAGCAACAAAAATAATGTTATGGTTGCAGAGGTCACCACAACATGAGGAACTGCATTAAAGGTCACGGCATTAGGAAGGTTGGGAACCACTGCTCTAGTCCATCCTTTGAGGTGGCTTGCGTGGCCAGTGAGAGCCTGCTAGGCCTGGGGAGAGGACCTAGGACAATGGTTTGGTATGAAGAGGAGACTCACATCAGAACCCGGACAGGAAAGCTGGTTGCTGCTCATGGACACATGCCAGATTCCTGGAGAAATAAAATGAAGCCCAGAAGAAAAAGAGAAAGAGAGGGCTTCGACTACTGCATCCCAGTTCATCACAGGGTGACCTGCCAAGGCAAAATGGGATTCGTGTAAAAAATGGCTTGATTTATGATTCAGTTACAGGTGTGGGACTCTTACTGCAGGCCCCACATATATCTGAGGTGCACATATCTTTGTCTGCAGGTCTCCTGAGCTTCTCTGAGTTCTTCTCTTGTGTGCAGCAGATAATGGCTCATGGTGATGGATACCCTAGACTCAGGGACACATGGTGTACTTGAGTGCCTCACACCAATTCACACTCCACAGTCCCTAGCAATTGATCATATCTGCCCCCTCCAAGAACGACGGTTCCCCCAGAGCCACACACACTCTCACACCCAAGAGAATCCTGTCCTGAACACACAAGGTCTGGGGGTTTCCAGAACAAGATGAGGTATCTGAGTATAACTATGAACTAGTTTCAGCAAACTATACCTTTGGTCCCTGGCAAAGTCATAGAATCATCACAGCCTCAGCCTGGTGGCATTCAGATCTGACCACTCTGGGGACGACAACCAAGGAAGAGATGACAGGAACATTATGGAAAGCCACTTCAGCAGCGAGCGTTCCAACTCATGGCCATGCCTCCCTGTGTAATGACTTGACCCAATTAGTGTGTAAGAAGCTTGGCTTTTGTAAATCTGTGAGGTCAGCTAAAGGAATTCAGTGTCCAGAAGGGAAGGGCAGGCACCTGGCAAATGCAGGGAAAACATTAATTGGGCTAAGCCCTTAGGTTAAGTCAGTTATCTGTTTCTTGTTTGGGTGGCATCGTGTGGAGATGAAGTCAAGTGGGCAGCCCACCACGGCATCACCTTCTAAGTAGCATTGGCTCATCAGAGTTCTGAGCGTGCTGGGCTTGCCTTGGGGTCCTTCTCGCTCCTTCACCCCCTCATCTGAGATGAGCTTGTACATCGTGCAGAGGGGCCACGCAGACACCGAGCACATCTGTGAAACACTTTCTTGCTATGGTAAAGTCTCATTAGTTTGTGTAAGACATCTGCCCTGACTGAGGCTCCAAGCAAATGATGCTCTATTGACATTTCACAGGCGCTTTGAATCTCACAAGCTTCTAGCCGCCCAGGGAGGCAGGCTTAACAAAAACTCTGTTTTGAATGAACTCTGTAGTGTCAATGGAATGATTAGCCTTGGCTTCAGGAGGCTAAGCAAGAAAACAAGTCATATTTTGCCCTTTTTCCGAGTCAATGAGCTAATAACTCCTAATTCAGATGACAGCTGAGAAGAAAAACAGGTTATTCCCAGACGCCTGGGTGCACAAGGGTCACCTGGAGGACTCCTCAGAGCTCATGCTGTGGGATCTTCCCTGCACTGCAGGAGATGTGGGCAGGGCTTGAGAAGACTCAATCAATTCATTCATTTACCTAACAATTTTTCCTACTACTAGTAATGCTAAATTATTGTCCCTATGCTGACCCCCAAGAGAGGTAAACCCTATCTTTATTGTTAATTTAAGTTCGCACTCACAAACACAACTAAACAGCAGCCCCCCAAACCACTTATCATGCCGAACACTCTGCAGACTCTTGCTCTGTCTGTGCTATGTAGAAAACGGCCCAGTGATGTGATGTTTTGAACATGCTCTGACAAATAAAGCTCGCTTGATGTCAGAGGGCAGAGTTAGCCACTGGCTGACCAAAATTAACCACAGAGATTTTGGAAGATGGAGGACAGATGGGAGAGGAAATAGTAAGACAGGCGGAGAAAGATCTGGCTCTCTGTTTAGAGGAAGGACCAGAGCAGGTCCGGACAACTGGTGGTATCTCTGCTTCTCTGATCTTTCAGGTTCTTGCTCCGTTATCTGACTCCTGAATTCTTACGGATAAAGAATAATTAGAGTAACACTTCACTGCCCTTCATAGAAAAAGCAAATGTAAGGTGTTCAAATTAAGAACAAAACCTCAGAACTATTACGCGCAAAAGAAACCTCAAGATGAACCTAATTAGTGGCCATCACTGCAGAAACATGAGCACACAGAATCCAGGGTGCAATAAAATATCATTACCAAGTAGCATTTCTACAATAACATAATGATTTCCCTACACTAATAATTCTACAAACTAGATCATATTTTTATGGTTATAAAATTATATAACCATCCCAGAATCACTGAAGAAGTTCAGTTCTATGACATTCCTGATAACATTAAGATAAGCTACTCAGTGAAACAGAAAGAATATACTCTTCCTTGAAGTGATAAAAATGTATTTATCTCAGCCTCAATGCTAGTATTATACAAACTGTAACACTCAAATAAACACGGTAGTCACTATAATAAGGAACAAGCATTCAGTCTTAAGTTCTGGTACCTGGGGCAGAGGTGACAAATCCTTGGACATTCCTAAGGGTCAGAGTAAAAGACGCCCCTACTGGTCTTCACAGTGAGTCACTTCCAGTTGCTCCTGAGTTGATGCTAATGAGGTGAGTGTGGGAGAATGGCCTGGTGGCCAGAGGAACTAACGACATGATATATGATTAGAAGCTAGACGTTCAGCCCAGCCCTTGCTTTCAGGGATGGGTAAAAGGCTAGAGATTGACTTAGTCACCAAAGGCCAATGACTTATTCAACTGTGCCCATGTAATGGAGCTTCAGTGAGTCTCCTAGGAGAGTTTCTGGCTAGGTTAATGGATCTGTGTGCCAGGAGGCCAGTGCTCCTCCACTCCACGGGGACAGGACCTTCTACACTCAAGGCTGCTCCATGGCTTGAGTCAAGCATGTGTCATCACTCCTTGCCTTTTACAACATATGTGTAAAGCCCAGAAGACATTTCCCCAGCTATTACAAGCCTCCGTGGCACAGAGTGAACACGAGCAAGGACTGGAGAAGGCTGAATGGACAGCCCAGTCATCAGAAGCCGGGGCTTCCTATTGGCATCTGAAATGGAAGCAGTCATGTGGGACCAAGTCCATTAACTTGTGGGACCTGACCTGAACCCCAGCCAGTGTTCGAGCTGAACTCAGTGGGGAATACCCGGTGAGTGAGAGCATAGAATGTCTTGGTGCAAGAAGAAAAGAAAAAACAGAATTTGATATCTTATCTGAAATGTCCTCTGTGTAGAGAAAAAAGTGTTTCTCTTTTTCATTACAACTGCTCATATTTCATATTATCTAAAGATAATTAAAGATTAAGGAAAATAAAGAAAATTTTTAAAAGTATAAACACTTAAATATATTTCCCTAAGACTGGGGAAAAATTCAAGTTGATTACACATCCAGAAAGTTTCAAAGAATCAAGTCAATTAATTAGGAAAACTAAAAGTCATGTCAGGAAAAAGGCAAGAGACAAATGCATTTTGCAGATATTCCTGGCTTCTTGACATGCACTAAGAACAAAGCACCCATTTATGCAAGGAAATAATTCCACTTGACATAGCACACAGAGAATTAAATGGCAAGGGATTGACTAAGGAATTTGTAGGACCTATCAGAAGAAAATTTACAAACCTTTCTAAGGAATACCAACCAACCAGCAACAGATAAACCTGTGCATAGACTAGAGGGCATACTGTGTGCTCAGAAAGACAAACTCATGATGTCATCACCCAGACAGTTCTTCTGGAAATTTGTATATGCCATGTGATCTTCATAAAAACAATGTTTTTTGTTTAAGGATTATATGTACATAAAGACAAATATATATGTAAGACTATGAATAATGGGGAAAAATCTGAAAAACCATGAGGCTGTGTAGCCCTGCCTGATAACATCATATATTATGGAGCAATGTTTAAAATAATACTCTGCTGGTTCTAATATGATACTGTCTTAAGACAGATGAATGGATCAGAATATAAAGTACAAAAATAAACCCAAGCACAAATGAGAGGCTGGTGTGGAGCAGAAACAGCTTCTCTCAACTCAGTGGGCAGGAAGAGCACACACATTTACACACACAGAAGGATAGACAGATGACAGCTCAGGAATGTGCACACACATTTACACACACAGGAGAGACAGAAGACAGTTCAGGAATGTGCACACACATTTACACACAAAGGAGAGACAGAAGACAGCTCAGGAATGTGCACACACATTTACACACACAGGAGAGACAGAAGGCAGCTCAGGAATGTGCACACACATTTACACAGAAGGACAGACAGACAAGAGCTCAAGAATGTGCACACACATTTACACAGAAGGACAGACAGACAAGAGCTCAGGAATGTGCACACACATTTACACACACAGAAAGACAGACAGATGACATCTTAAGAAACCTGCTTCACTCTTCATCATCCAGCAAGCCAGACTCCAGTTGTATCAACGATCATGGCAGGGAATGGAAGTGTTCCCTAGGAACCCAGAGGTGGACACCAGCTTTTAAAATCATGTCAATATATCCAAAAGTTGTAAAAGTCAATACATATCAACTCATAAATGTAAAATGTTACCTGGCAATACACCTTATGAAATCAAAAGGCAAATACTACCAGTGAGAATTTTTTTCTTTTCTTTTTTAATCATTTAAATTATATTTCAGAGGCTACCCTCTCTACATAGAAAGTTTTTATTAATTAACAAGGTTTAAGAACCCATTCAGAAAATGGATGCAAGGTGTGTGTGATAGCATGTGCACATGTATGTGACTGTGTGTGTGTATATGTGTGTAAGAGAGAGAGAGAGAGAGAGAGAGAGAGAGAGTATTAGCAAGGCTGCTTAGAAATTTGTTTATTTCTGGACCCTGACTTTTTTTTATAAAACAGTAGGAATTTGACAGTGGCCATCAAAATTATAAATATATGCATCTTCTGATCCAGTAACTCCTCTTTAGGGAAGCTGGCATATTGAATAATTGGCACTTTATTTATGAGGACATTTATACAAGATGTCTTGGTGACCATGCCACAACACTGGAAACCACACAACTGACCATCAGTAGAGACCACATGAAGTAAACACAGCCATCTTTGCAGGCTGAAACACCATACTGCTATGCAGGAAAAGCAACCAGTGATGAGCTCAATATCTAAATATGGAAGTCTCTCAGAGATCTATTGTTCCCTACCAAAAAGCAGGACAGGGAACATTGCACATAATGGGTGATCATTTACATCTTTAGTGAGAGAAGGAACAGGCAGGCGCATGCATTAGCAAGCATTATTAAATCACCTCTGGATGAAAATGCAAGAAGCTAATAACAACGGTTACAGAGCAAGAAAAGTGGGCTCCAGAGGCTCTTTACTAGACGCCTTCCTGTTTATTTTCATTTCTGAACTAACAATGTATTTATTGCCTAGTTAAAAACTATATTTTGAAGGTATCAGAAGCAATATAAGTATCTGCTGTGACTTGACTATTTGGAAACTGATATCCAAATATGCCCTGAGAAGTGCCTCATCCAGGTGCAACTGAGCCCTGTTCCCCTTAAATTTTCTTTTGCGATAACAGTCAGTGCTTGGGAGGAAACACACTGGGGGTTCAAGGTACCCCGTATTTGGCTGGTTTTAAAACCTCTTACAATGACAACAGGTATCGAGGGCAAAGACCAGCTGTAGCTTTCTACACTTTAAATAGAGCCTGAGTGCTTTTGCTTGTGGTGTCTTTTCAGTATCATGTCGCAAAGACCAAAGATACCACTGAGGTGACTTTCCCAACATCACTGAAAGTAAGGCTCATATCTAAATGCGGACATAGTCTCATGCGGGTACCAACCAGAACCAGCTGCCTTGCCATCTCTAGGATAATGGAAGACTTACTCATGTAGAAAGCTTCCAATCTCCCTGCATGACCAGAAGACCCTCAACCAGCCCACATAAGAAATAATGGCTCTGCCCAAATCTAGGATCACATTTTTATAGGAATTCTGCAGGGAAAAAAAGTCATAATTCAATGTGCTGATGGCAGTGCTGATTCAATTTTCTGCTTGCATAAATGCCTGCTAAGTCCCTTCTTATGAACGGGCAGGGCTGGCCTCAGGTAAGAGATCTCCTGCTCTCGTCACCGCAGCCACCAGAACTAATGATCCTGTAATAACTCACAACTGATAGGCTAGAGCACCAGCCTCACCCGCCATGCCGTTCTGCAGACTTGGGCTCGCAGCCTTGGCAAGCAGAGGCAGAATTTATGGGCAATGAACGGGGATTAAAGGATTATCTAACGAGATAAAAGCAAAGAGGGCAAAACTATTTCTAATAAGGTGGTTACGGCCCTCTGTCCCGACAGCGGCAGCAATCTTAGCAAACATGCGGGAGAGGGGTGTCACAGCTTATGTTATTATTGATGAAAGATAGGATGCTAATAAAAATTCAGCAAGTACAGAAAATGTCAGAGATGGTTTCATTTCGCGTGTAATAAAGTCAGACACATAAAAATAATACGTTTGCCTCTAAAGGGGCTGTTGTGCCTGAAGTTGGTACGCAGAAGCAAGAAGCATAGAGCAAGGACCAGAGAGTCTGCTGGCAGCAGAAGCATCCACGGAAACAAATCCCTACACCTCAACATGGACGACATTGTGATGTGAGCTGGGCCTGGAGAGACGGTTCTGGGAAACATGCTGTCCTTTAGGTCCCTGAACGCCTGTGCCTTCCACTCTGTGGTTTGTAAAATGAAAGATTCTAGGAGGATAAAATAAAGCCCCAATCTGAAAACAAGTTTCCAGGGTATCTGGACCCCCAGTTATGATGAACAGAAACTAGAGGGGAACCCTAAATGTGCTCTAAAGCCCTAGCACAAAATGAAAATTCTTATAATGAGACAAATAAATTAGGAATGAGATGGGGTGGATGCCGAGCCTGTGGGTCCCAGTTAGGTCCTGCCTGAGGACAGAATCACGCCTGACCCTGGCTACCTAGGCTTCACTCTACCCTCTGGGAAAGGTGTTCTCATCTAGGGGAAAGACCTGATCTGCACCTGCAACTAACATCTCCTCTGGGGAAGGCTCTAGGCAGCACTGGCATCTGAGCAATCTCGCCACCATCCCTACCTCAGTTCCCTGCCACAGCAGCCTCACCTTGGCCCAGAGTCCTCCGTTTGGACACTAAAGATCAGCTCGCCAGAGCAGCAAGTAAGACTTCCATACAGACTTCTGTCATTCTACTGTTTAAGTACGAGGTCTTTTGTTTGGATTTGGGGTTTGTTGTTGCTTGTTTTATAACTTATATGGTTCAGTTTATTTCTACTTAAAAGTAGAAATAATTCAAAGAAATGGATAAAAACATTTGCTTTTCTATTTGCATTTAGGGTCACATCATATAACCCTGCCTGACCTGGGACTGTAATCTGCCACTGCCTCCTGAGTGTTGAGATTAAAGGTGTGTACCACCATGCCCAGGGAGGTAGTTGAAACACTTAAAGGTACCACTCTTGGCTTGGTAGCTCAAACAGTTTCTGTACAGATCCCAATAAAAAGACAATTTGCCTCTCCATCACACCCTGGCTTCCCATAAGATGAGGAGGAATTAGTGAGCATGACCCCTGGTCGCACTAGGAGCAGAAATAAACATGGCTGGTGATCAGCCTCCAGGTAAAACGCTAACACAATTAATAATAAACACATCCTACTTCACTGAGAATCCTCCTTGATGCCAGCATTAAAAGAAATCAATGATATTTTCAACTTAATGGCCAATCTGGAAAGCAATTTTAAAAAAATAATTGGTTTCAGAAATGGAAAACGCTCAGACATGAGTGCATCCTCCCATTACCATCTGCGGCTTTGTAGCTTCACAAGGCCGTTCCCGGGCCTTGTGTAACATTTATAAGAAATAGTTATACATCGAGTGACTATTATACCAATTGTTTATCAATAGTTAAGGACATACGCAGATGAGGGAAAATAATTAAACATTTAATATTGTTCCTTATAAATGGGAGGAAAACTGAAGGTAATACAAGCATTTGGGACTTTGCAGGAATGAGAAGCTGCCAAGTCCCAGACGAAAGGGTCCCAGAATGTGGAACAAGGATTTCTGCTTTACCAAGAAACCCGGGTACTTCTGGAATTGGCACTTCAGTGACATTAACAACCTCACGGGAGCTATGGTCAGACAATGGGCCAAGATTAGAACATGACCTGTCCCTATACGAACTCAGGAGTAGACTGAATTCGCCCACATGGCAGTGCTGGCGAAGCATGTGCTGGAGGCATCTGAACCATGAAGGTGGAGTCCTCAGAAATGGATTTCTGCTTTCTTGATGGCAGCGGTTTACCTTCCCCGTGCTCTTCCCTTTCCTCTTCACAGGGCTGCGTGCCATTGCGCTCTCCATCATGAGGCAGTTACAGACCCTTACCAGTTCTGGCTGCCCACCCTGAGTCTCCAGAGTGACCAGGCAAAGACATTCTTTTTTTCTCATCAATTACCTAGCTATAAAGCAACAGAAAGCAGATATTGGTACAGCCCAACCCCGAGTTTCTGAGTTATCTCACAGAAGACATTTCCTACAAATGTAGCTAAGACGCCTGCCTGCGATGCTCTTTAGGAATGAGGTCTAGGCTCAGGTAAGTATGGGGAATCACGCACAGGCTGCCTGCCTTTGAAGAGCCCCGTCGGCACTTGCATATTAAAGGCTCACAGAAGCCCGAGGATAGAGATGCCTGATCAATGTTTTAACAAATGTCCCACTTCTCTTAGTGGCATTAGCACTTGTAGCTATTAACGCCTATTAAGCAGAGGAAAAGCGACTTTCCTAGTTCCGTGTTCTACTTGAACAATTAGCCGTGGGACACCTCTACCATGCTTCAAGCAGGCAGTCCACCACCATAGAGAATTCTAATTATCGAAAGAGCCAAAACAGCCACAGTTCAGGTCTTAACGTGAAACGGATCGATATCTGAGCTCACACTGACTGTATAATCACCAGGTAACCCTAGCGACCTTCTGTTTACCTGCAGCTTTAATTGTATCCTCTGCAAAGCGGGGCTCGCAGGATTATTTACAGAGATGCTGAAAACCTTAGATGCTCAGAAACAGTAAACTCTGCCTCCCATCTGCTACCGCCCTCCTTATTTTAATTCTCCTCCTGTTGAGTGAAGGTCCCTGCGGCTTATGCCCCCGAGACCAGCTCCACATTGGAGAATCAGTCTGATTGCTGCTCCACCACCACACTGGATTCCCCCAGATCAAACAGAGTCCATTCGTTCAGTTCTCGGTCCGGGTCCTCCACCGTCACCTCCACGTAGCTCCAGCTTTGTCATTTATTTTGTGGAAAGCAAACTCCGAACTCTGCCGGTCCTCAGAAACTCTGTGATAGTGGGTCTCCAGGGATCCTTCATA
>LOEQ01004881.1:265980-279070 GCA_001685075.1 Bramus lutescens | reverse complement strand
CCCACATCCACACAGCAGGCACTGTACCCACGGGGCCACCTCCCCACATCCACATAGCAGACATTGTACCCACAGGGCCACCTCCCCATATCCACACAGCAGGCACTGTACCCATGGGGCCACCTTCCCACATCCACACAGCAGGCACTGTACCCATGGGGCCACCTTCCCACATCCACAGAGCAGGCACTGTACCCACGAGGCCACCTCCCCACATCCACACAACAGGCACTGTACCCACGGGGCCACCTCCCCAGCCTTGTATTCAACCCTTCCTCAGATCAGGATAGTATCTGGTTCATTTTTATCAATTCAACACAAACTAAGGATTCTCACTAAGGCATTGCCTCCATCAGATTGGCGTTTGGGCATGTCTGTGCGGCATTTTCTTGATTAATGATTTCCATGGAGGCCCAGTCCACTGTGGGCGGTACTGTCACTAGGCTGGTGGTACTCGGCCATACGAAAAGCAGGCTGAGCAAGCCAGGAGGATTCAGCCGGTAAGCAACATTCCTCCCTGGTCTCTGTCAGTTCCTGCCTCCAGGTTCCTCCTTGAGTCCCTGTCCTGGCTTCCTTCAGTGACAGACAGTGATGTAGAAGTGTCAACCAAATAAACTCTTTCCTCCCCAAGTTGATTTTGATCATGTGATGTTTGATCACAGCATCAGAGAGCAAATCAGGAAAGAATGGAAACGGCTTCGTGTTTCTGACAAGTCCTCTGGAGTTCAGTGATTCCCCTGCTTTCTCAAGGATGAGATGCCCGATGTCATATGTGCCTGCGGCTTTTATTTCACTGCGTGTGTCAGCGCCATCAGTAACCATCCGTCTCTGCTAAGCAGCACACAGTGTACTTAATGACATCTGTTGGAGCTAATACTGTAAGCAAAGGCTACCCTCTGCTCGCTGCTCTCCCGCGGCTGTCTATACACGACCACAGCAGTCACACAGAGGGATCACGTAGGACTCTCCACTGTACCTTTAAGCATCGCGAGATTTGGAGAGATCTAAGTATCAGCAGACCTAAGTTTCCAAGCAGAGCAGGGCAAGGCAGAGCTCCACTCAGAACAGTGGCAAAACCCTTGTCAGGAGTTTTCTCCTAAGTGGGCTTAAATGCTATGTTTCCCTTGGGACTCAAAATCCCTGTGTGACCATCAGAACAAGGGGAACAATCATTTACATATCCAGATGGCAAGCGGCACTTGCCTTCATACAGCCCCTTCTCTCGTGTGTGTTAATAAAAGCAAATGTGTCCTCCCTTCATGGAATATTCATTTGTCTGAGCGCCCTGGGAGGAAGTTAGCCTGATGGACTGGGATCCTTGGAGGAGTATGTATGCACCTTAGCATGAAGCAGCAGCTCAGGGTACCCCACAGCTGAGCTGTTGTCACAAACGTGAACCTGAAGCAGATGCCTTCAGATGGACTCACCCATCACACACAAGCTGGGGATGAACGCATCACGAGTATTCTTCATAAATGAAGGTTTAGTCTTCTAAGAACATTTGAGTTAAGTAAATGCTTAGCATAAATGACTAATACCTTTATATATGCTACTGTGAATTGTTGGGGTGATTTAGTGTGTCCCAGGCAAAGCCTCCAGAGGGGCACTCTGCACAATACCCTTCCTCCTTCCCTCGAATATACAGACCCACAATCCCCCTGCCACAGTCCTCTACACAGCCAGACACTCTTCCCTGCACACTCCTGCATTGCAGTCATTGACACATCCCACGGAAATCATGACCGCACCTCAGGTGGACACTAACCATGGTTCATTTGCTCTCTGTTTGGATTTCCGGCTACACATTTGTGCAGACAGTGAGAGCACAATAAATTTTCCACAGTAGGCAGATGAATGGATGGATAAAGGCATGTGGGAATGAATAAACAAAATGATGCAGCACTTTAAGGTTTGGGATAAACAAAACTGATGAAAAGCTGAATGTCAGCTCTCCTGATGAGAAAAAGCGGCGTCCAGGGCAAGTGACTGACTGAAGCCAATACTCAGAATCACGAGCGCTGGGAAACATGCATAGTATGGTGTCTCCTCTGAGTTTCAGGCTTAATGGCACACATATATCCACAGCACAATTTAGCATCATTTCAGCAGAGATGACAGTACCAAGAGCTGCCACTCATGGGACAGCAGGAATAGGACAGACCTTTGTGTCCCAGTAAATCACAAAAGGACATAGCGACTTCTATCTGCCCCCATGGAAACAGTTCCATGTCTGCTGGGACAAATGGGAAGGACTCAAGGGACAACGGCCTGTCCGTGAGTGGACACCGCAACAGCTTCTCACTAGAAACCATGAAGGACGGTGTTTGGTCAGATGACTCAGGGGGTAAGTCACTTCCCATCATGCCCAGTGAACTGTGATACTGAATTCCACTTGGGGGAAGGGGGAATCCAACTGCTTAAAGTTGTCTCTGACCCTCACACATGTATATGTGTGTGTACATAGAAACACACACAATATATATAAATTGTTTTTAAAAATAAAAACCATAAAGGGATGCATTTAACAAACGATTTCAAGTATCTGAAAATCTCCCAGAATTATTCTTTTTCTTCTCATTCAATGGGGGAACATCTTTCAGCATATTACATTATATGAATAAAACTTTAGGGTATAGCCAGCCCCATGAGCTTGATAATCACTCTGCTATGTTTTAAACAAAATCAATCAATAATTTCACTAGCTGACTGAAGTTTTAAAAATTGTTTAAATCTGTCTACAAATAACCTCAGACAAATACCCAACTAGATAAAACAATTTCTACCATCCCCACTTAGTTCAGGGTCCAAAGTCAGTAAAATAAGAAAGCAAGGTAGCTTCAGAGAGAGAGAGAGAGAGAGAGAGAGAGAGAGACTGACTCTGCATGCAAGGAAGAGAGAATGAGTCAGTATTTCCCATGATGCATCCTTTACCTTGGTCGAAGGGCTTGTTGGGATTCCAGTTTCTGAAATAGTCATCCTGGGAAATAAAGGTAGAAACGAAGGTCAGACATCAGAGGCCTCTCCCTGCATAAAATCTGCCTTGTCCTGCTTCCCAAAACACAATGGAGAACCCTCACTGCTTACAAATCTTCCCCAAACAAGCAGGAGAATGCAATTTAAAAAAAAAAGTCAATTTACTTCTCCAATTCTCGCTTTTCAAATTGTACATACTAAACACTAGGAGTTATAGAAACATCTCAGCCTGGCATGGAAACAGCTCTACTCATCTTGGTTTGACATATCAGCCCAGACATCTCCTACATGTGAGGTGTATCTGCTATCAGCTATGCTGTAGGTGATGCCTGGGCGCTCTCACTTATGATGAAGCCCCCGTGTTTGTAACAGCTGATAATTTAATTATCAGCATTTCTTTTACATGGAGACATATAACTTGAGGTGTACATTTCCAGTTCCCCAACACTTACAGAGCCTAAAGGCAGAGGGCCATTCAAATGTTGGAACACCCCTGGGGTGCTTAGCGTAAAGTCTTTAGTTTTAGGGACGGAGTCCATTCGGCTCCAACCGTAGCCTTGTCACTCTGAGTCTGCATCAAGCACCTGGCAAGGGGGATTCTTCATTATTTTGAAACTGAGAACCACATCACTCAGTTCTTCATGGTTCTGTTAACCTCTCCTCACTTCTAGCAACCCTCTCCCTTTCAAACAAGCATCCTTGGCCTCACCCTGCCCATAACACCCAAAGTTTGCAAGCCAGAAAGGCTACATTGTTCGGTATCCTATCATATCACCTCCAGGGCATTTGGCCCTTTTCCAGCTGATAGTCTGTAAGCTGTGTGGCTTGGGGCAGGTACTCCACCCATCACAGACACCTCTAAAAGGCTGTCTGAAACAAGCCCTCAATTTCCCTTCTGGAAAAGTTAATTTCCATCAAAGTGTACAATTAGTTTAAATTATTGTCCTCACTGTCCTATGATGGAGCTCACCTCCCACATGATCTCCCGTGGATGTCATTGGCCTCCTCCTCAATCAGTTACCTGACTTAATATTAGATCTTTGTTGAGGTCACCCAAGTCCCCCCCAAAATTTAGGAAACCGGATTTAGAGTTAAATCAGAACATATTGATTCATGGCTAATGATTCCATTTTACAGAGTGTGAATAAACATGAACAGCCTCCCCTGGATCCCGGAGACTCAGCACTAAGCTATTTTTAACTTCAAGGAACTGGTCCACTTTGCTCCAGTTTTAATTTTATGACATGACTGTCATGATCACCTGCCTTGAGATCTATCCCATGAGCAATCACTGAGAAAGTCTAGAATAATCAATCTGCAATATTCACTTCCTCCACTTATTATTTTAAATACAATCCAAATTCGGGGCACTGTGCTATCTGAAAGCTGATGAGCCAGTGCTAAGTGGTCCTGAAGTTGGGGGGATGTTGATCACTCCTTGTTTCTGTGTGATGCTCAATATCCTCTTTGCCTTAGACAATCCTGTTACCAGAAGAGTCTTTTGTTCATAAGAGCAAGGCAAGAGACAGCCCAAAAGAAATGGTCTTATCACCAGAGGACAAAGATAACAAACTGTCTAGGCTGCCCACCAATGCCCCCTTCTCATGCAAAGGGGTATCAGTAAGTCCAAGGGCACTGTGGATCTTCTGAAATCTTTTCACTTGGATGTGCTATCCTAATCCGTGGGAGCTCTGGAAGCAGAGGATGTGTGTCCAAGAAAAGGGTTAGAGCCTAAGGTAAGTTCCTTTGCTTTAATTTCACATATTACATTCTCTTTGATGTCCAAGAAAGGCTTGAGCAGGTCCTGAGAAGAGAACACTCCCTAATGATTCAGTACGCTTGAGGACCCGGATGGAATGTGAAGCATTCTTTCTGGACCTTGTCACTTTGCAGGTTAACTCTAATTGCTGTTTTTACGCTTTTCTTTCAGGAGGAAAAGCACGGTTTTAAATATAAAGCCTCTAAAAGCTGTTATCTGCCTTGGGATATTTAAAACCCACTGCAAATGTAATAATACTGCCTAATCACTGCAAATGTATAAGCACACCTTGAATGAAAACTCATGATGGAAAATAAATCCTTCAAATGGCCCCTTGCCCAGGCAGGCCAAGTAGGATGGGGAATTACACCCTGCATCTGATTGCTTTCTCTCTTCTAGAGGAAAGAAGATCACCAAAACACAGGCCAAGGAGTTGGGAGCTCACAAAGCTTTGGCTATTGTGAATTTTAGTGTAGCTGGTGGAAAACCCTCCAACAGAGGCCAAGGTCATGAGCACTGTGAAGTACTCGATGCAACAAAGCTCATTAGGAAAATGGGCACGGGACAGCGGGGAGGGGGGTCTTCTGCCAGGGTCAGAGTATGAGGTGTCAGGGCATGAGGGAATCACTATTCTAACATGCACAGGTTCCCCCAGTGAAGTCCACAGCAGCTCAGCTGCATCAGTTGGCTCACTCTAGGAGAAAACTTAATGAGGTGAAGTCTCCAAGGTTAAAAAAAAGCTAGGGGTGAAGAAAGCCACCACTTGGGAATCTGCTCATCCTCAAGTCCCACCCAAATAACCATTGGCATCCTTGAGAGACTTAAGGACAGCTAGCTATGGTCCCAAACTGTCACTCCACCAATACCAGGGCTGGTCTCTTCCCTGAGGCTCAAGACACTTTGCACAAGTCAGGCTTTTATCTTCTGTCTCAATAAAAACGCAGGGGCTGCGTGATTTGTAGCAGACTCATCTGGCAGCAGGGTGCCTGGCCCCATGCCACCCCCAGTGCTGCACTGTGTGACAGTCCATCCCTGCTCCCAGGACTTCAGAGGCCAGTCGCAATGCCAGCAGAGAGCTGGACCACGAGAGCCTTGTCTCTGCCATTGTTCTAGCCCAGGAAAGTTGATACCTGTTTAAATTCAGACAGGGTTGAAGGCTACTGGATGGATGGGCACTTTCTGGGTTAGTCTGTCTGATTTGGCCTTTTGACTAGAAATGTGGTCACCTAATGATAGAATTCTTTAAAAGAACTTGCAAGGACCCAGAAACAGCTAATTTTCAAACATAAGCCTAACTGGAAAAGTAAACATCAAAATACAGTCATTTATTAAACTCAATAACTCTCATTAATGTATCATGCACACTAAGCAACAAGGATGGCAGGGTGGGTCCCTATCTGTAATTAATGGTCTACCCTGAAGGGTCTAAGAGAGTTGGCTTCTGAACAGGGAGGAGGCACACAGCCTTCAGCTGGAGTCCAGCAATTCTTAGGAAGAAAGGCAAATTCTATTTTACTGTGGTATTCCATAAGTGACCTACCCAACTCTCATTACTTAGGAATCTCCAAGAACCCACCAGTCTAAGCAGAGGCTCAAGCATGAATAAACTGACTGATAACTGAAATCGTGAAGTGTTTCAGGGCAGTAAATGCTCTGAAGAGCCAGCCTGGCCGTCAGAAAGCAAATCAATTGTTTATGTCTAAGATGGAAGTAGGAAAGGATGGCTGGAGCTCAGAGCAGACAAAGAACCAGAGACCTGGTAGTACTGTAGCACCATGCAATCATATCAACAGAGACAAATGTCATATTTAAACATTCATCTCATTAGCTAAATATCCCCGGAAACACAGCACTGGGCACCATAAAATGAGTAGCTGGCAATAGCTGCCGTAAAGGAACCAACTGAATTTTTAACTGTACTAGAGATATTCTGTTCTGATCAGCACCTGTGAAAAGAAAGTCTGTACATATACACACACACACATGCACCCACACATATGCACATGCGCACATACATATGCACACATATACACAAATATATAGAAAGTTGTCTATAAGTGCATGCATATGTGTATTTTATATCACATGGTACTACCTTAAAATCTAATGACAAATGTGTGTGTATTCACAAGTCATAATGTATATGACAATACCCATAAATACAGTCAGCTCTCCATACCTTAGGTGCCACTTCGACAGATTCAACCAGGTACCAAAAGTCTTTGAAAAACACCCGCATTTGCACTGAACACTGTTGCCTTTATTACAATTATTCCCCAAACCGTGCCTTCTAACTACTGCATAGCATTTACATTACATTACTAATTATGTGCAATCCAGGGGTGATGTAAACTAGGTGGGAGGGGCAGGTTCTAGGCAAACACGGTGCAATTTATTTTGGAGATGTGGACATTCACAGATTTGGGGTTCTTGGGGCCCTGAAGCCAGTCCTGTACAGATGTTTACATACGACAAGAGCCTTGCATTCTCCTGCGACTCTGCTAAAGAAGTCCTGCAGTCGGTCTAATATGAAATGACATCGAGCCTCTGCAGACTCTGAGCAATCGAGTCCCTTCACCGTGGATGGGATTGTCCTATAGCACAACTGAATATGATTTCTCTTCCCTTGTAGTACAGCCCCAAAATGGCTGATGCAATTTAGCCCCAATATTCTCCAGGGATTTCCCATTTCAGCTACAGCGACGGTTAAAGCCAACTCCAAGGAAAAGCTGGGAGCAGAGCCAATCAAAAGCACCCAAGTGCCGTGGCTCTGGAGATGAAGATGAGGGGTAATTTATTACAGACAGCAGCTTCAGATGCCACAGATCAAAGACACTGAGTGCACATGAAACAGATAATTTCTCCCTCATACATATTTTAGCTAAACTGTTTGAACCCTGCAGATCCATCTGAAGATTACCTGAGACAATACAAATTACCAGCCTGGAACGTAAATGAGGGCCTCATTTATCTTGACCGGGGTGAATAAGAAAGCCGTGAGCAGAGGAAGCAAGGTACAGAGAGGACAAAACAGTCAGTGCAGGGTCTTCTGCGGGGCCACTGTCAATCAACAGAGAAAGGTGTCTCTCTGTCCTAGGGACATAGCATTTCTGGGTTACTAGCTTCTCAG
This sequence comes from Bramus lutescens, assembly GCA_001685075.1. Lineage (NCBI taxonomy): Eukaryota > Metazoa > Chordata > Mammalia > Rodentia > Cricetidae > Bramus > Bramus lutescens. Next base: position 271,208 of record LOEQ01004881.1, on the reverse strand, counting down.
AGGGAGGCTGGCTCTGCTGAGCATACACCCGAGAAAAGACCAATGAAGGACGGGAGTCAGACTTTCTGAAGGTGACTCAACACAAACCAGGTCACCTCCCTTTCATGCCATCTGACTGGGTAGAATGGCAGGGAGGTAGGTTTTTGGGAGGGAGGTTTCCCTAAACTGGCTAATAGAAGCTCAGGACCAGGCTTTTGTAAGGCTGTCTATGGCGCAACAGGACACTTCCCTGTGACCTATGCACAGGGATAATGCCTGCTAGTCAACCTACTATATGACACCAAGTCACTTCTCTGCTGGGAAATGACATAGCCCCCCATGCAACCACCTCACCCCTGAGCTGTGTCCTGTTATGTCTTAAAACCAGCAACATGCTCTTGGTGGATCTATCCTCCGCCAAGTCTGCCTCTTCCAGCACCAAGGAATAGTCCCGGTGAGGATCCTGAATGAAATGGTCCAACTGATCACCCAGTCCAGATTGGACAGAGAATTGAACCATCTTAAACATCACTCGTGGAACTTCGGTTGACCAGGGACAGGAGCTGCGCACTGTAGCACATTTCAATGTGCATGTATGACTCTGCTCCCTACAACACATACACACATGCCTGAGCCTAGGTGACTTCTGAGCTGGGGTAGTCTTACCTGCCTATTCCCTGGGGTATCACTCAACAGCACTTGATAAATTCTTGATGAATCGCTTCTTATATAAGACAGCCGATCTAGCTTTAAGAGCGCTGCAACCCCTGAGAAATTCCCATAACTATTAGGTATGTGTAGACACAGGTGGGTGGATATTTGTATACACACTCTAAATCACTTTCACCCTGAATAGAGCTATTCTTTGATAAATTGGTCTGACATTTGGTGTAAAGTCCTGCAGGCTTTAGACAGAATGATTTAGAAAATAACAATATGGGTTTCTCCGCTCTATCAATAAATAACCCACCAGTAAAATACAGATAATAACTGACAATCGTACTTGTAGTGTAACTAATGAGAAAAAATAACACAGTCAATGGACTGTTTTTATACATTTGATAAATTACATCCCTCACATGAGAAACAAACGTCTATATTCCTGGTTGGCTGAATGCAAACAAATATTTAACATGAGATTAAAGATCTGAGATACAGTTTACATTTTATTTTGCAACTATTTTGATACTATGTCTACATACATTTGAAAGCAAAACCTACCTCAACTTCCTGAGTCCGAAAGCATAATGAATGGGAAAAAATAAAAGAATCACATCAAACAATGAGAAGGAATGTACACATTGTTGATAAATACATCAAAATTTCAAAACATTATAAAGGTCATAGCCAGTTATTTTAAGCCGTCTACCATCGCACCTTTGCTAAGGTCCATCACCCACAGAGCCCACGGGAAAAGACTTAGGTAAAAGGGTAATGACTGGGGGTTTGGGGGCATGTCTCAGTTATCTGTGCACACTGCAGGAGAATTAGCAAAACTCTGAGGAAACCCACTCACCCACTGTTCCCATCTGCAGGAATGTCAAATGACTCATTGCCTGCAACATCAGCCCAATCGATAAACATCCCAAGACAACAAACAACAAAGGCCAAGAACAACAGAGCTTCTGAATTCCAAAAAGGCATCATTTGCCCCGACGCTCCAGCACTGCTGGAGGGGACTTCAAACATAGGGTCATGGACCTCTGGTCTTGGGAAATACGTGAGGTGAGTAGGGTTGACTCATCTTCCTCCCCCACTCCTCCACCTCCCCACCCCTGCTTCCCTGCCAATTAGAGTTGCCACTGCCTTAATGAGCTCTCCCTTCTCAGGGACTTAATGTCTCTAATTGAGCCATTCAAACTGGGGTGCCAAGCTATTATTTGCCCAAACAGAAAAGGGAAGTGTGTGTGTGGTTCCTTCGCCCAACTGTGTTCTATATCCGTTCTTATGTTCTTCTGCTGTGGTGACATCTTTTTTGTAATCTAACAAATAAAGCTTGCCTGAAGATCAGAGTACAGAACTAAGCCACTAGTTAGCCACAGAGGCCAGGCAGTGGTGGCACACACCTTTAATCCCAGCAGAGGCAGACAGACCTCTCTGAGGTCAAGGCCACCCTGGGTTACACAAGATTGATCCAGTCTAAAAGAGAAACGGAGCCAGGTGGTGATGGCTAATACCTTTAATCCCAGTATTTAGGAATCACACATCTTTAATTCCAACACTAGGAAGGTGAAGGCAGGAAGGAATATGGCTGGGTGGAGAGAGGAATATAAGGCGGGAGGAGAGAGAAGCTGAGGCCATTCAGTCTGAGGACTTGTAGAGACGGATACCCCATTTGATCTGAGCATTTCATAGAGGTGAGAACTAGCGGCTGGCTTTGCTTCTGATCTTTCAGCTTTCACCCCCTGATATCTGACTCCAGGTTTTTATTACTAAGACCAATTAGAATTTGTGCTACATTCTGCTGATGCAAAGGATAAAAGGGTCCTTGGTATACACTCAAATTGAACCACAGGGCAAGACCAATGCCATCCAGACCCTTGCCCTCCCTAACAAAGCTACCAGGTTGTCTGAGCTAATGAAAGGCAGTCTTGTCAATATCTGAGGAGAAGAGAAATCAGTACCATGTACTCAAAGGCAGCAGGAGCTAGGGCAGGCTTTGAAGCGAGTGTGAGTTTGAGTTCCTGCTCCGACACCTCTTAGCTGAGTGGCCTTGTAACATATGCTAGCCTCTCTGAGTCATGTTCCTTCTCCATGAAATGAGATCCCTGGTACCTACCTTGAAGATGCTCTTAGAGCCTTACCATGATCACAGTACCCAGCATGGTGGGCATCCAGAAATAACAAGTGACAGGCAAGGGCTCTCATGCCTGCTTCTAGAACTTTACATCAGTGAGCTACGCCAGGGACGTAGGGACCAGCAGGGCCCGAGGAAATGGCTTGTTTAAAATTTCTATGATGTGATTTCTTTACATTTGGGCTTTTCCAGCTAGACTTGGCTGAAAGGAGACCAATTATAGTGGAAAATAACGACAAAATATTTTCAAAGTGGGCTCTTTTACTAGTCTCTGTCATGAAGAAAATAATTGAGTGTGACTTGGAAACTTGAGTTGTGGGTCTGCTTCTAAAGGCCACGCCCCCACTCTAAGGTCCAGTGACCCTCATCTAGAGAAGAGCCTGTCTAGCAGAAAGAGACAGAATTATGACACTGGACTGCTCTCTGCTTCACAGCATACACACCGTAAGACGAGCCCCTGAATCCACAACTGGACGCTTCAATTATGATTTACTGTCTCCTAACAAAGAGACGGGGCTGCGACAGGCAAAATTCCTATGTAGTCGGTGATTCGCATACTGAATGCAGATGAAGGGTCCCTGAAAGTCCCCGCACCACCGACACACCAAACAAAGCCCTTGCTGTCTTAAAGCTTGAAAATGTCACACCCCAGAAAGCATGAAGGTTAACTGGTCCTGAGACTCAGTCTTGTCCAGTATCACGGATTCCTGATAGCTCCCCCACTCCTGACTGCCAGGCCTCTAGGAACATGCTTCCATTTAAGAACAAGACACCTTGCACTGGAGGGGTGGCTTGGCATTCAGGAGCACTTGCTGCTCTTGCAAAGGTTTGGTTCCCAGCTCCCACATGAACAGCTCACAGCCTGCAACTCCAGTTCCAGGAGAATCCAATGCCCTCTTCTGGCCACTGCTAGTACTTCATGCACATGATGCAGACATACTCATTCAAGCCAATGCTCACACATATAAAATAAAATGTAAAAGAGGAAGAAAGAATGGGGCACTATCTATATGTCATCACACCATTTCCTCCTCCACATTAGTTCTCCCGTGTAATTTCAGGAGAAAGTCAATGTACCTGTAAGCACTGGGGCATCTAAGGACTCTAACCACTGATTTCTATCCTACCCTAGAGACGCTGACTAGAGGACCAAGTTCATCACGATGTCACCCAGCATGGGATTTTTAAAGAGCATCCTCGATGATTATAATTTAGCCCTCAATAGGACAAAGGAAATAGGCCAAACACTAATTCAATCAGAGCAAAGGTAACTGAGGGGAAGTCCAGGGCCACCACAGATAGCATGCACACCAGCCACAGAAGACTGGAGGTCCTGTGCCCCAGCTTCTAGGGCCTCCCTGCCTCCCACAAGCACTGCCAGCTCTTCTCCACATGCTCCAAAGTAACCATCTAAAGAGCACAACCCAGAGTGGCTAGCCCCGCTAACAGAACCCCTAGGGCCCAACCCCTGCAGGCCCCTGCTAGCTCACTACAGTCACATTCCATCCTATAGGCTTCCTTCTAGGCAGGAATGAATGTTTGGTTTTTTCTTTTACTGGAACAGGACAAAAATCTGCTTGACTTCTGAAACACTGCCCATGCTGTCCACTTGCCACCTGAAACATGCTTCCTGTCGTCCCTAGGTTACCTTCCCTCACTCCATCCAGCTCACTGGCATGCTGCTTGTCCCGGAAGCCCATTGGTACCTGACCGACTTGCTGCTTGGCTTGGAAACCCACACTCTTCCTACCTCTGTGGCACCTGACCTATCTGCAGCCCACACTGCAGCAACGGCTGCTCTTCTGTGGTTCTACAGAGGTCAGTCCCTGGGGCTGAGTAGGAGGGGGCTTCACTGTGGGACCTTACTGCCAACATGGCGCTTGTGTTTAAGACACCTAAGGATCAACAGAGCCGGAATGAGTAGACGATGATCCCACCTCTGCCTGATACCCTGGATGCTGCAGCTGCCCCACATTTCTATTTAGATTCAAGACCACGGGCTACAGGGCTGGAGTGGAGAATAATGAAATAGGTGATCCCAACTGGGACAGACACAGGGACCCGGGGAGCAGAATAATGACACGGGGAGGACTTAGGAAGATGGGTCAAGATGCGCAGCACTGGGGTGCTCAATAGCATCCTTACCTCATGGCCAGCATCCCCAAATCATCAGGAACAAGCAGACATTACTGCCTGTGTAAGTTGAAATCTGGTGTGGGTTGAATGAGACATGTTTCCCGTATATTTGAACACTTGATCTTTTAAGTTGATGGTTCCATTCAGGAAGAGTATGGGACCTTTAGGAACTTCAGCCCCAACAGATGAACTATATCACTGGGGTGGTGGGTGAGGGGAGTTTGAGGGATTATAGATTGGCCCCACTTCCTAACTCCTGTTTATAGAAAGATAGATAGAAGATAGATAGATAGATAGATAGATAGATAGATAGATA
>LOEQ01004881.1:207835-221869 GCA_001685075.1 Bramus lutescens | reverse complement strand
ATTTGTGTGTTGTTATTTCTGGGTATTAGCTAGCCGTGCGGGAGCCGGGCGGGATGAAAAGCAGGCCCGCTCCCCTTATCACTACAATTATGGGAAGAAAAATCGAGAGATGGCAGGGGCAGAGTGCAGGGCCAGGGGGAGTTTGTCAAAAATAATTTGATATTTTGATTGATACAAGATTTTAAAAGAAAAATGTGTTGAGTTAATAATAGCATTTGAAATAATGGGGGTGAAATTTGTTGGTTAAATAGAAACCTAATTACTCACTATGGTACAATCTCTCAGTATATTCTTGTTTTCTTTTTCTTTTTTTCAAGACAGGGAGACAGGCTTTCTCTGTATAGCCCTAGCTGTCCTGGAACTCACTCTGTAGACGAGGCTAGCCTCGAACTCACAGAGGTTCACCTGCCTCTGCCTCCCAAGTGCTGGGATCAATCCCTCCCTTCCTTGACACGCCTTCAAAGCAGAAAGAAGTCACCTTTCTGTGCTGAGGACATAGATTCTGCCCTTCAGTTTTCAGTTCTTTGGGCAGCGAGGCCAGGGTGGAATGCCTCATCCGCACTTGGTCAGGGAAGCCAGCTCCACACGCAGACATTTCCCTCTCTCAGAGCACTCACGGTCATGGCCAGTGTAACGTCTGCCTGTGTGTTCCCAAGAGTCCAGTTCTCCACTTGTCCACCGAACTGGAAGATCTTCAAGCAGCTTGTAATGCAGTATCCAACAATTATTCCACGCCCCTTCCATATAAGATGGCACTCTGCTGTGGGTATAGCGAGGTTTAGGACAAGTCCCTCCCCTTTCACAAGACACATTCACGGTGGACGTAGGCACACAGACACACCTGTGTTTAGCTATGCCAGAGAGAACCAGGGTTGTGCGGAAAGCAAAGCCAGATCAACGGCCCTCAGAGTGTTGGCTGCTGATATTGTATGCAGAACACTTAGCTATGGCCTCTTTGAGAAAATGACTTTAGAGACAAAGGTTGAAAATAATGAGAACACTGGGAGTATACAGCTCCATGATAAAGGGCTTTCCTGCCTAGGATAGGAGATCACATGGGCACACGGGAGGTAAAGCAGAGGCGGGAGAAAGCACACCTACCAAGGTCCCAGAGCCTCTCGGTTTACACGATTCTCAACAAGGTGATCTCTAAAGGGGCTGTGCCAAGTCACACTGAGCCAACCGCAGCTGGAATGCCTCCCTGCTTCTCAACCCATTCCCTTCCACCTCGACTATCCACGCTGCCTTCATTTTCTGTTTAAAAAACAACCACTCAGCAGGGGTAACTCCTCTTCATGGAAATGAGAACTGCAAGAGAGGAGATGGAAAGCAGGCATTTCCCATAGACATGCACCATGTCACACACACACACACACACACATGCACACATACATGCACACACACGCGTGCATACACATGCACACACATGCACACACGCGTGCACACACACATGCACACACATGCACACATACATGCACACATGCGTGCACACACATGCACACACACACACAAACACCCCATTTGACAGATGTTTCGATTCATCTTCATCAACATTCTGAGGGAAGCATTAGCAAGAAAAGAAAATCCATGAAGCCAAGAGACAGTAAGAAATGAGATCAGGAGCCCTCAGCTCTTGAGACAGGATTATAGTTGACCCCAAAGAAGCCTGAACTGAGGGTCAAAGCCCTTTCACATGGCCAGGCTGTGACCTCATCCTGGGCTGTGGATGAACCGTGGGGACGATCACATGTTCGAGGACCCTAGCCTGAGCGGAGATGTGTCCCTGGGTAAAGTCTGGCATCTGCATTTGATTTCCTTCCACTGGGTCTTTTAATAGCAGAAGCCTATGTCCCCCATGTGCCAGGAATTTATCTGAAGCTGAGGTAAGTTACTGTCGGGAAGATGTGGATATGAATAATTAAGCCCCTATTAAACATGCACACATCTTGTAATAAATCTCAAATTAGAATGTGCCAAGATCTTGTTAAACCTGCCAACACATATTCTTAAAGAAGGTGGGAATACAATTTGAGGCTTATCAGGAGATTCAACCTTTTATGAAAGATGCCATTTCTCTGCTCAGAATTTTAATCTGAAGATTACCTGACTTCTCTCAGCTATCCTCCCTTTGTGTTTACACCCATTGTAAAAATCAACCATGTAACTTCTCTTGGGATGTCCTTAAATGGGGTGTATTTCAATACATGTTGCATTAAATCTCATTATCTCTGATGAGATGGTGTCCAAAAGAGCCTTGCTCTGAATACGCTTCGCTTAAATCCTAAAAAATAGTAATTTGCATTCATCATTGACTTAAATGGGACTTTTTAACACCCAAGTGTTGTGCTGTCTAGCACAGGGGAGGGACGAGCACTGGGGCTCGGCCGACTCCAGGAACAACACCAATTTTCCAGCCTAGCTCCACATTGAGGCAGAGCAGTCTCACCGGGCCCCAGTGCTGCTGGCTCTGCACCAAGTACAGCCAGTAACGATCAATACTGTTTTCTGTATCCCAATCGTGGGAGTGACATTATCAATAACATAGAAGTTCATCATGATGCTTTAATTTGGTGGTAGGAAACAAGATGTCCTTTCACAATCTTACAAACAACTCGCAAGATTAAAAGGAGAATAAATAGCTGGTTAGCATAAAAGTCCCGGAGAGTTACATATTGGTAACAACGGTAGAAACCAGCACAGTTATAGCCCTCTCAGTCAGGGAAAAGGGAACACCAGTAGTTAAAGCATTTGCTCTTAACTCACAGAAAAGAAACTGAAGACATCCCCAGCCTATATAATTATTTAATATAATTATTTAAATCATATCTCATGGTTTCTTGTCCCAAGAAGCTGTTACATTGTTTAAATATAAGTCTTAGTTTCTATAACAAGCTATATAGCCTTGGACAAAGCAAATAGTCAGGCTTTGATTTCTTCCTCTGTTAGGTTACAATAATAGACAGGTTCCAGCACTGGTGTAAAGAAAATGAACTCACATGGTAGACAAGTCCTACAGACACGGTGAGTACTTGCTGGCATTAGCCCAAGCACAGAGCAGGGAAGGCACCTCCAGCTGCCTTTTCTATTAGTGGGTTTTCATCATGTGCAAACTCCTGTGCACTCTCGAGCCACAGAATCAACAGGGGGAAATCTCATCAAGAATAAAAAAGAACATAACTGTATTGTTCTCATGGATACTTACAGTCACACATTGGAACTAACCATCCATTATCTACAGCAGCCGTGACCCCATTTAAGGAGCATCAGCCCGCCACAGCCTTCTGCTGCTCCCAACACCCAGCTGATTGCTGAACTGCCCTTTGCTGGTAAGTGGGAGCAAATTCTGAGACATGATTGTACTCACCGGGGGTTTCCACTGGTCTTCTTCTGTCTACCTACCTACCTACCATCTATCTGCCTATCATTTATCTATCTAATTTATCTATCTGCCTGCCTCTCACTAGTTTTGTTCCTCTGGAAAACAAAAAAGCTGATGAATACAGATGCCAGTCACCACAGAAATCCCACCGACACACCCCAACCTTGCATGCAAATGCTAACCAATCCTGCAGTTTTGAAGAGGGATGCACGTGGTGTGCTGTCTTCAGGCAGCCTAAAGGTCTGGCAGAGCCCGAACAGCGCTGAAGGGAAAACCACCACTCTAGAGTTCGTCTCTATTCGCTGCACTGTATCAGTTCCCATCCCTCACCATGTCCAGTCTCCCCTGGCTCTCACACTGGACTCAGTGGAGATTCCTCATTGCGTGGCTGGAGCTTGCCCAGCCTCTATGGCACGCTGCTCGGGCAGCTGAGCTGGGACCTCACTGCTTCTCTCCCAGGCCCTTCACTGGGCGCTGCTTCTGAAAATCAGCTCTTTCATCGTGATGAGTTGCCCAGAGCACAGGAGCTAAGAGATGACCTGTGGGCCCAATTCGTATTATGTCCCTGCCATGTACCCACCTTCTCTCTCTGCTCAGCACCCCTAGCTATCTCAAAGAACCCCAGACAATGTGGAGGAAGTCATTCAGTGGAGGGCAACTCAAGGGGAGGGCTCTGACCCTGGAATATTTCTGCTCTTCCTTCTCCCTACAACAGCTTCAGCCACGGTGTAAACAGGCACTGATCTCCAGTGAGGTTAGCAGAAGCCAGTTCAGCTCGCTCCTTAAATCGATCAACACTTATTTTAAAGCCAAATCTCTCTCTGATCTTAAGACATGACAATGCTCTAAGTTTGCTATCTTCCAGACAGCAAAAATCACAAGTGAATGCACATGGTGGGCTCAGACATGTAACCTGTCTTCAGTCCCAATAGTAAGCACGCACGCACACACACACACACACACACACACACACACACACACACACCACCCCTGTTCAACCCTTCAATAAGGAAACGGTGAGGAGCTATGGGACAGCAGAGGCACTGGAGAGATGAGTACACACTCACAACGGCCCACAATTCCTCCGGAGCCCTCAAAGCCTTTCAGATTAGTTTGTCAAGGAAAGCCATGTGACTCTCCCCATCCCTACATTCACCTGGTAATTATCACTCTTATCTGAAGAGTCACATGCCAAATGTTACTTAACTACGGAGATTTTCATCGTTCTGTTTTTTGATCCAGCTCCATGACATGTACCATGTAATCCACCTGACATCACAAGGTAGGTAAATGTTCATATTGCCTATTTTATGAATGAAAGTCAGAGCCGGGCGATGGTGGTGCACGCCTTTAATCCCAGCACTGGGGAGGCAGAGGCAGGCAGATCTCTGTGAGTTTGAGGCCAGCCTGGTCTACAAAAGCTAGTTCCAGGACAGGCTCCAAAACAAACAAACAAACAAACAAAATGAGAGCCAGAGAGATCCAATGCCCAAAGTCTTACAATCATCAAGTGGCAGTGGACTGGGACTGGAAGGCCCCAGTGTCCCACGGCAAAGCTCTGATCATTCCCAACATCTGATGTGATTCCTGGTGGTTTTCAGGAGGCCTGTTTTTCACTTGGTTAGTACTCTAGCTGAGCCCAAAAGTCTGAGTAAAAGGGACAGTGGGGTGACTGAAGATCCTGTGACTGCTGACCCCAAGGCCAATTCTTCCACATCTCTGCAGGTGGAGGGCCTGCCTGGGGTAGCCAGTGTAGCCAGCAAGCCCCAGCTCATTTCCTAGGCATAAAACACCACAAGCAGACCCTGCCAGGGCCTCACAAGACACAGGCTGACTCCAATAGCCCTGCCTCTGCCCGTCCCAGACAGGCGCTCATCCTGCCTCCTGCCCCTCCCATTTCATCTGTGCATAGATTAGCATTCTCTGTCACTCAGATTATGGCACTCTCCTAGGTTAAAGGCACACGCCCCTCCATCTCACTACTGCTGCCTCGCCAGTTCCACACGTTCTTCCCAGCACCCTCGCCCCAAGCCTCAGCCCTTCCCTGTCTGTGGCATGCCATGTCCTTCCTCTCAAGCCTGCCCCCTTCCTTGGACAAGTCTGCCCTCTTCCCTTCCCACCCTTTATTCAGTAGTTCATCTCTATTCCGTGCCCCACGTCAGTATCAGAACTGGCAACTCCTCTATCTGGGCTCACTGCTCACCTCTGCTTGCACCCAGAACCTGGCACGATGCCAAGCATGAGATGAAGACAGCGGCAGTCATTCCACACCCCAAAGCGTAAACATTGCCCCGGCACAGCGGGTCCTCCTGGGCTTCTGCTGAGACCAAAATGAGATCCAAATCAGACCATGCTACATGCAGGAACCACGTTACAGAACTCAGGTGGCAGAGCACCCGAGGGAGTCAGGAGGGCTGCCGAGGTGGAGGGAGTTCAGTTGCACAGGTCTGCAGGTGGCAATCGCCAGTGCACCTGACTATGCAATGCCCTGATGGACAGCATGTGATTGAGGGAGGCTGTACTGTTACCACATGGTCTGGCCACTCTGATGCCCGTGAAACCCACCAAAGGGGTTGGGTACACACAGCGATGCCTGAGGACCAGCACCAGGGAGAGCATGGAGTCACGAGGGAAGGCACACATTTGAACTTTAATGCTAACGCTGAGGCTAACAGCACATTTGAATGCCAGATTTAAGAACTAGGTGCAGATATTTGATGATGCCATAATGTAATATGGCCACACCAGGTTTTTGCAGAAAAGCAAGCTCTTGGCACCAGATTACAGCCCCTATGCCTTTGTTTCCTGAGACTGGGATGTCTGACTTACCGCACGCCTCCCTGCCAACTACCCGTGCCTGAGCACTTGAGCGATGATGATGGATCCCTCACTTGGCCCATGAATAAGATATTCCTCCCTTGTGCCTGGAGCCCCTCTGTGTTCTTTGTTTCGGCATCCCCAGGCCTGGAGTTCTCAGGCAGGCCAGAGCAGATGCTTCTGAAGGTACTTGGCAGTAATGTATGCAAGACATCAGATACTCCAGCCCCTAGAAACACAGAGGCAGCCACTCAAGTCTGGTCAGAGCTGAGAACAGCTCTTCTGAAAACAACAGGCACACATGTAGCATATCCTCAAATACACAAGCTCTTCTGTGAACACTGTATGTGGTGAGATGGATCCAAAGGGCCTCTGCTCCTCCATGGAAAAGAAAGAAAGAAAAAAACTCAACAGCAGCAAGATGTAGTAGCATAGTGTCTGAAGCACCATTATTAAAATCAAGCATATTAAATAGAGGAATTTAAACGATGCTTCACTGGGGACCAGTGCATCCCCTCCCTGGGGTCTCTTCCAGAAGTCATACCTCCCCCCTCTGTTCATGTGACACATCCTGAGTTCCACAGAATTCACCGTCTTCCCCAGAACGGATTCTAGGGGACAAGCTTGCCTCAAAACAAGCTTGCAGATCCAGAGCGTGGACTCACAAGAGAGTGTAGAGGCACCCAAATGAGATTTTTTTTCTGCTGAGATAAAAAAGAGATTTTCTAAAAAGTGTTCTTTGAAATGTCTGAGCAGTGTTCCTGCCAACAGGAGCAGCATCCTCCCCTCCTGTCCCCAGGCAGTCAAGCTGGCAATGCCTCACTAAGGTTTGTTTGAGGGTAGGTTTTTTTGGGGGGCAGGGTCCTCTAGGCATTGAGTACAGATTTGAATGGTTTTGAGAAAAGTTTAACTAGTCAAACATAAAGGACAGCAAAGGAATGTCATGGAATCAGGCCCCATGTTTCTTGCCCTGTTCTTTTACAGATCAGACAATGTTTTTCCTGGTCCTCTGGTTTCAGAGATAACCTTCATAAGAAAAATCAATCAATAGAAGATAGTCTTTGCTTCCGAATGAATCAGTAGCCCAGACTCTGAGAGGCATTCCCTGCAGAGGTCAAGGAGATGCCCAGACAAGACGCCTCATTTTCTTGTTGGCCACGTTGGCATTTGCAATCTCTGCCGTCTGGACACTGAGATCCGATCACATCCTGCCCATAGACACCTGCGTGGTCCTGCCTTTCCGTGGAGAGAAAGCTGCACACGGCAGCTAGATACAATGCCCAGGGCCTTGCAGGGGTGCATCTCTAGTAACACTTGAACCTGCCACTGCTGGGAAGCCAGCGTGTCAGTGTTGTCACCCAGGGGACCCCCACCATGGCTGGGGCTGATACATGCATACAATCTTGTGGGCCATATTTAGAGAGGCCCAACCTGGCACAGCAGTTACCCTAGGGGGAGAAATGGGGACTTGGATTACTGGGGATTGATAGAAATGTTCCCCAAATAGAATGTGTGATGGTTGTACAACCTGGAAATTTGACTGAATCCTACCGAATTATACATTTTAAACAGGCTAATGCTGTGATATTAAATTAGGCCTCCATAAAACTGTAAAAGAAATGCATTCATTGAGTAGCTAATGATATGGGGGAAGCAAGTTATGAAACAACACAGAACATAAGGCGCCACATCATTTGCTCCTGTTTCAAGTCTGTATTCAGGCACTTGCAGCCCCAGGAGAAACAGAAGAATTAAGCACACCAAAAGGCCTGCGATGTCTTTGCTAGTGACGGGACTCCCTGTCTGTATTTCTTCTTCACCTTCCTGTTAAGTCCAAACTCTGCATGGATATGGACTGCTTTCATGACCAAGAACTGAGAGCAACTGGCAAAGGGCACTGCAGAGGAACAGACACAGACAGCAGGACAGGAAAACCCAACGGTGCTTCTGGAGGCGACACTCCCAGCCACTACCACGAGCAAGTACTCAGCACCCTGGCTCTTCCTTAAATTCAGGGTCCATAAGGGGGTGAAGGCCTCTCTTGAGTGAGCACCCCCTCTGCTCGGTGATTAATTGTGCTCCTAGATGGGGGTTGGGCCTGGAATAAGGAGAGAAATGATAAGCCCCACGTTGCACCTGTAAACCAGTTCCTGAAACAGGTCAGCCTATGCCTATGCATTTGATTCTGTACCAACAAGACTCAGAAGAACCTCATTGTTAAGAGTCTGGAGGACCCATCCCCAGCTCAGAGAGGCATATGTATTCATACAAATGCTTTGCACTCGTGGAAAAAAGTTATTTTCTAGAAATACACAGAATTGCATAAAAGAGGATGCATTACCCAACTAATGATGGGATTAATACAGCACCCTGTCCTTTAGGCAGCACAGTGGCCAAGAATTCTCTAAGACAATAGCTACCATACTAGCGTCAAGTTTTCTCTGCCTTAGGTGTTAAGCCTGAAAACAAAGTCAGCCCACTGAGGTCAATTCTACACTTTGCCAGTGTAAAGTATTCTAAACTGGGGCAAAGGTCTGTCCCTTGCTGATTCCCAGCTGGAAAGCGTGAGCCTAGCGGCATAGCTCTGCCCAGCGGAGTGATGGGTCCTATAGCCTGGCTGACGCCATTAATCCCCGCCCCTCCTGCCCACAGCTGCTGGGGTTGTGAGCACACCGCCGGTCTACTTATTCTCTCCTACAGTGTCCAGAACTAGACTGGAAATAGACCCGCTCTCTGCTGGTCATTTAAAACATGGGTCTCTGCAGTCCCGAGCCACACCACAGTCAGCTCCCACCAATGCACCTATAAAGGCGCACACTGAGGAGAGGTCAGGCTAAGCAGGGAACGCAGAAATGAGACTATGGGGGGTGTCTTGGCCCCCCAGTATGTCTCTGGGTCTGAGCAATAGTTCCTATGAGGACGCTTCTCAGGATATACAAATTGCCACTTTAGTCTTCCGATTCTCCATCCTTTTAGCATGAATGACTTTTTTGTAATTCATATCTAGCGTATCCTTGGGTAAGGAACCTATAAAAATCTCATTCTGAATATAGGAAATTCTTCCCTGGGCTCTCTGCCTGGAGACCTTAACAAAAGGATGTCCAGAATAATGAAAGCTGCTCCTCCCAGGCTGAGAGGCCAAGAGGATGTACGTACAATAGGTACCTGAGAAACAGCATCCAGGCAAGGGCCCAGTGAAGCCTCCAGGGTCAGGGGAACGTTCCCTAAGGACAAGGGACGACACCCGCCTCTGTACCCACTGTGCCCCATGTGCCTGTAACAGCACTAAATACACAGAGCCAGGACTCACTGAAGGCTTGGTCTACACTCACTGAGAATCAGCGTTTTACAAAAAATGAGTTCCAAGCACAGGCTTGTTGTTAAATATACAATAGCAGAGGTCAGAAAGAGGAGCAACTGCCCAAGGAACAGAAATCAGCCCTGTTTGATGGACAGCTGAGCCTGTTTGCACAACTGTAGGGTGGGACTCCAGGAAAGCAAGCCTTGACTGGGTTAATGAGTCTGTCCTGTCTGCCGCTCAGGCCATCGCCTACCCGATCAGTCTGTATCCAGGAACACACAGCCACTGCAGTTTTGTTGGGCTGTAAACTCGTCTGCATCTCCCTAGTGACCCAGACTTTGCATTACACTTACTATACCATGTACCATGAAACGCTAAGTCTCCTTAGCACCTGGCATTCAATTGCACAGTAGCCTCCACTCCTGTACATTCTAATCATAAGTATCCATGCAACACTGGTTCCCGCCAACAGTCAACTAAAGCCAAAATTGAACAGCAATTTGTGGTATGACCAGAGTCTCCCACTCTAAAAACTAAACACACACACACACAAATTCAGTGTGTAACAGCATTATTTTTTGATGTCCCTATATGAATAAGCTTCACTGTTTTCTTCTTGTCTGTCAAGAGCTATTAATAAATACCCACTGGATAGGGGTAGTGATTTGGTAATAGGAGTATCAGCCATGAGACCAGACTTCTTAACAATGTAGTCTCACCACTAAGAACGTGATCTCCTCCAGAGTGTTGCTCCACCTTTAAGCTGGACTTGTGCCGGCCTCTGTTGGCGGTACTCAAAGGCAAACCTGAGGACAAACATCAAAGTGTCGAACAGTAAATACCATGTGGCAGGAACTGAAGTGATGGCTTGTAGCCTTACGACTGTTTTTACTAAGTATATGCTGTCAGGCAAGCATAAGCATGATATCTACCTATATCTATACATGAATTCCTGAGAGGGGCAGGTAGGGATGAAATGTCAGCAGGAGCAAAGTGCTCAGAACGTGGAGACCGGAGTTGATGAAGCAGTCCAGTCCTACAAAGTGCCCGGTCCCCTGGCTGCTCTTTCCCTAGCCACAGATCGTTTTCGGTGTGTTACCAGCATTTTCCATCCAAACCTGCTCTCCCATTGGATCCTGGAACTCTAACCACATTTCCTCACTCTAAGGGCTCTGCGAAGACCCCATTCCCTTCCAGAAGGCTCCTGCCTCTCACTGCTCAGGACCAGTGCCAATCTTCTAATGGAAATCTACCTGATTGGTCCTGAGTGTGTAAGAAGGAGGTCAGGAAATACCCCTCGGGGTTACACTTACTACTTCCTTCATTGGACAGGCTAGAGATCAGCTGGGATAGCAAATGCATGTTTTATTCGTATTTTGAATTATTCATGGTGATCAGTTCCACAGGGTAAGCTGAAAGAAGTACCAGGCAGGATGTATATTTTAGCGATGGAGGTGGAAAATGCTGCTTAGATTTCTTCATTTGATTTTTCCCACGCAAAGAAATGCCTGTTATAAAGCTGTGTATTATCAGGGAGGAGAGCGCTCCTAAGTTAGCAGAGATGAGGGAATACTGGTCTGCTATGCCTGACGTCGGCTTTCTTCGGATATTACTTCAAACTGAAGCATTTTTGCAAAGAGCCATCACTTAGGATGGCTCTCAAGGCAAAGAGTCAGAGAATCCTTTAGTGAGCAGTCTGGGCCACTGGTTTTAAAACTACCCACTCCCCCACTAGTCTGTCTGCTGAGCATTTGTTTTCTTTCTGTGGCATGTCTGTGGAATTGTTGGCCTGTGGAATGGTTTTTCTCCTGGGATTGCCTGTTACCTTGTCATGGAGAAACAAGGAGTGTTTGCAAACCTTCTGTGGGTCCTGTGGGTCCTGGTGGAGTCTCCACTCTCATCAGGAGGGCCCAGGCTATGTGGTCTGGCATCTTCAGGATACAGTTTCCTGTCTATCACCCTGTCTGGCACCTAGGAGCTCAGTGAAAATCAATGGCACAGAGCGTAAGAGCAGGTGAGTTCTGCTTATGATAGTTCTCTGTAATCCTTAGCACACGCTCTCTTTGTTAGTAGGTACAATCTCAAAAGCTAAAGCGTTGAAATATTTCATTTTTCTCCTTCTTCAATCAGCATCCCCTGCAAACATGAGACATGATCCACTCTCCTGATGCCTGAGCCATCCCCCCACAGCACCTTGATGCCCTTAGTTTGGGGTACGCCTGCTCTTCTGCTGCACGTTCCCCATCCTTAGGATGAGTAAAGATCCTGGAAATGGGTCTTACTGAATGCAGCTCCAGCCATGCATGTCTGCCAGGCACCGTGAGCACGCACATGCATTACGAGGTAAAATGTGTGTCTTGTTTCTGAGACCTGCCTTGCATATGTCTAGAACATAGCTTGACATTGTTCCCCCTGAAGGAGACCGTAGCCTGGGTAGTGCCGGAAGCGCGAGCAGAGCCAGTTAAGAGCTCATGGGTGTGGTGTTGAATGCTAACTGGCAGAATTATGGAGTGTCAGATGACCAGGTATGAGTAAGGGAAGGTGAGGGTCCTCATGAGAGCTGGAGCTCCATGACCAATCAGCCTAGGGATCGGGAGTGTCATAAAGCCACTCTGCACTCCTGCACTTCAGTCTCCTTACCTGCGAGACGGCAGGTCTGCTGTCTAACCAGCTGCTTTATTTGGTAAGAGATATAATTCCTGATCGGATCTCAAGGGTGTAGGGTTTAGCTCACAGAGGTAAAATGGTTTGTGTTGGGATGTGGTCTCAGGAAGAGGCGATGTAGGAGAGCCAGCCTGATTGTGCCGGATGGGCAGATTATGACACAAACCACTACCCTACACTGCCTCCTGGTGAAGACCTGCTTGGGCAAGCTGTGGATGGAGGCCAGGGGGACTGTGCAGATGGCAAATGTCAGGTAATGCTGGCCTGAGCCTCAGCAGAGGAAGAGGGCAGTTCACCTTTCTTGTTAAAATCCAAGATTAAGATCTCTTCAGGGACAACATCTTGAGATCCAAAGTCCCTTAGCTGTCTACCTTCTGTGTGTATTTTAACCAAGTATTTTTCTTTTTTGCTATAAAGTGGTCAATAAAGTAGAATTTATGAGCAGCTCCACACTGTGCTCCAGTGAATGCCCCTTGTAAATGTCATGGTCCAGCCCACCTGGAAGGATGAGACAAATAGGAAGTCGGGAGCTGTCACATGCGGGGGCACACTGCACATCACACCTGGACAGGTCTCCCAGGGCAGGCCTGTGCTCTCAGGCTTGGAGACTGGCATCTTCATATTAGGAGCACATGTCCCAGGGGTTCAGGTTGGCCATCTGTCAGCCAAACCACTTCTTCAGGGCATCTGCTCCACAGACCGGTATGAAATAGGGCTGCGGCTTCAAATCAGAATTATGGCTCATTCAAAGCTCAATATAAGCACACTTACACTATCCCCTTCCAACCAGTCCCAAACACCTCAATCCAGAGGCCATATGAGAACATTCCAGGACTAGGAGAGCAAGTAATTTTCTTTAAAGAAAGTCAGGGATGGGAGATTGTTGGCAGAGGCTGCTTATTTGTTCCTGGCAGCTCAGAGCCGAAATAATCACTCAGAAACTATATTATTTGTAATACTGTTTGGCAAGTAGCTTAAGTGTATTTCTGGCTAACTCTTATATCTTAAATTAACCCATCTCCATTAATCTGTGCACACCATGAGGTCATGGTCAACCGGCAAAGTTTCCAGCTGGTGGCTCATGTCTTTCTCCTCTAGCGTCTACACGGTTTCTTCCTGACTTTGCCTACTCTCTCTATATATCTCTTTCAGCCTGGCTTTACTCTGTTAAGTCATTGGCCAAAAGCAGCTTCATTATTAACCAATAAAAGCAACACATAGACAGAAGCACCTCCCACACCAGGAGATTTTAAAATGCAATTGAGAATTCAATAGGATGCTCCAGCTTCAATGTTAACTCAGTACAGGGGCTCAGATACCATCGAAACCAGATTCTACGCCCTGCTTTTTAACCTCAGTTTGGGCCTATTTGGGGCGTGTTGTTCTCAGAGGTGTCTCACCCACAGCGGCTTCACTGAAACAGCCTATATATTACATTTAGTAGGCGATGTCTTTTAGTTATGAAAACATTTAAAAATTTTTCCTTGGCTTTAATTGGATTATGTATTTAATTGGGAACATAGAATACTTTGGTTGGCATATGTGTGAATCAACACTCCACCCTGGAGCTGGGGTGCAATCTAGCACAAAACTAGGACTAAATGCAGTAGAGAAAAGGTTTCCTAAAGAAACCCACAGAATGAGAAGTGGACGCTGACGGCCATGTTGGCTTTCTCAGACCTGCTTTTGGTGCCGGTTGATGGAGATCTCTTATGCATGTTCATCTCTGTATTTCTGAAACAGATAGGTGTTTGTGCCCTGGCCTTGTGCTTACGCTGGCCTGATAGCATATACTTAGTAAAAACAGTCGTAAGGCTACAGCCATCACTTCAGTTCCTGCCACATGGTATTTACTGTTCGACACTTTGATGTT
>LOEQ01004881.1:196561-206855 GCA_001685075.1 Bramus lutescens | reverse complement strand
ATAGATAGATAGATAGATAGATAGATAGATAGATAGATAGATAGATAGATCGCTCATTCTCTCCACGCAAAATTGGATTTCAGGAAATGAGCTGAGCTCGATGACTAATACTAGCTATACCTTCAAAGGGCTGGTGGGTGACTTTGAGCAGGTCTCCAACCAATGCAAAGAATTCCCTAATGCCCACCCAGCCCTGTAGATCTCCCAGAAAGTTTCAGGGCACTGGTCACTGAGGGGAGAGGACTGTCTATACCCTGACTATTATTGTCCATGATGATACAGCTGCAGAGTTTTAGAAGGAAATATGGGCAAGAAGAAAAAATGAGCTGCTCAAAAGCTATTAAACGTTTCTTCCATCTTCTGCTCTGCACCTTCTTGCCCACATCTCACCCAGAGCAGAAGTAGAAAATTCACCAATGGTTGCTGTCAACTCCAACATCATACAGGAAGCGTGGAAAACAGGATTTTGTTGGGGTCAGCCTCAGTCCCCCAGTTTACAAAGCAAGAGTGTTCCCCTGGGGGCTGGAGAGGTAGCTCTACAGTCAGGAGCACAGTCTGCCTTTGCGGAAGATCCAGGTTCAGTTCCCAGCACCCAAGTCAAGTGGTCCATACCTCCTGTAAGCCCAGCTGCAAGGGGATCCAGCCCCTCTAGCCTCTACAGGCACCCACACTCACATCACACACCCACACATGGACACAAACACAAACACATACACTTAATTAAAAATAAACCTTAAAAAACGATTCCTTGCTATAATATTTATTTACCCTCAGTCGGGTTCTCCAGCTCCTGGGTCTCCCAGGGAGGACCCTTGTCCCAGCATAAGATTAGAAGGTAGGCATCAAAAGACAGCGCTAGGGGACTGCTGAGGGGTCAAGCTAGTTAACTGCCTTTAGTAAAAGTCAAACATGAGAGCAGGATGCTCCTTGTCTTCCCAGGACATAGTCCAAGGCCCCAGGGAAATAGCAGAAATAATGGGCTGTCTAGACTGTTTCTCTTCTCTGTACATACATACCTATAATAAAGTTTCATTTCCAGGTTATGTACAGCAGGAGGTTATCAGTGTAATTAACAGTAAAGCAGATAATTATGGCAATGTAGTGCAATGAAAGGTGCAGGAACGCGGGCTGTTCTGCTTCCTTCTCCCCTTCCGTACCTCTCTAAGAGTACCTTGCTGTACTATACTCGCCCTTCACTCTATGTGGTCATGTGGGATCATATAATGGCCACAAGGTGTCTTAAGCAAGGTGTCTACGTGAATAACAGGCAGGCAGCGTACACAGCACGGAAACACTGGACAAAGAGAAGATTTCCACTCTAAGCGCAGTAATGAGATAGTGCATCACACAACTCAAAAAGCACACAATTAAAAGCTATGAACTCTTTAAAGAATTGCTTCCATTTAGTATCTGCCAGCCATGGACGACTGACGCTAACTGCAGCTGAGGGAAGCAAAGCTGCGGATACGGTAGGACAGCAGCAGTCACCATGGGAGCGGCTGACCCTGTCTCACACAGGAGACTTCTGTTCTGCCTTCTACAACAGGCTCAGCAATACTCACGCAGTCAGGCCGGAAAACACAGAAGATTGCCCAGAGACCTTTCTTCCACAGCAAATCTCAGCTCAGCCTCTTTGGAGTATGTGCTTTCTATATGGAAGCATATTTTACACAATTAACAGCCCTTTCCCCAAACTACAAAAGCTAATAGGATTTGCCCAGCTTGAAGAGTTTGTGAGAGAAAAGACACTGCATACCCCCCTTGCTCCCTGCCACACACTCAGAGGCTCCTGCAGTCCAGCATGCTACAGCTGTCTCGTCTACCCACGGAAGGTCCGTGGCAGAGCCATGAATGCCACTCCATCCATTACAGCTTCCTCTAGACTTTTGAAACATCAAAAACACATAGCTAAAACCTGAATGCCTCAGTCTACTTCCAGATCAGAGGTCATTCCACCGTTGCCTTAAATAACCTTCTGGGAAGAGAGCTGTGTCATCTTTGTTCTCGGTGACCCTGTGTCACATGCTGTCACTGAAATAGACTGGAGCCTCACAATGCCCTCTAGCCACAGCCATTCTAGAGGGACGGTTTTGCCTTCCAGGGGATGCTGGCAATGTCTGGAGATGTTCTGATCGTACAGATGAGAAGAGAGAGGTGTGCTGACATCGAGTGTGGGAGGTCACGTGACACAGAGTACAGCTGCCCACACAGGGACCTTCCAGAGCGTCCACAGTGCTAAGGCTGAGGACCTGCCTCGGAAGAGTGGTTTCAAACAACACTGGTTGGCATAAACATTTTAAAATACAAGCCATAAATCCTACCCAAAGAGGTTCTGCTTCTGTTTCTCAGATATTTGGAGCCTCCTTGAAACACACACACTCTCTCTCTCTCTCTCTCTCTCTCTCTCTNCTCTCTCTCCCTCCCTCCCTCCCTCCCTCCCTCCCTCCTTTCCCTCAGGCCACATAAAGCAAATGTTTGTTATTTCCTCAAACAACATTGGTTTACAGTTCTAAAACCTGCCACCAGACAGCAGTGCTGCTGACTTGGGTCACAAAAGCTTTCTAGAAAGTTCTCAAGCAAAGTCTGGAAGAACCACATGTGCTTCCCTTTCCCACAACAACAACAACAAAAAAATGAAATGAATGCAGGGTTTGTTTTGGTACAAAACCAGAATAAACACAGGCGCAAACAGGATTTAACAGGAATGCAAATGCCAGACACAGGGGACTGCCCACTCACAAAAAGTCCCCTCCATCTCCTTGAATTCATACTGGATACTCAAGCGCCAAGTGCCTTAAAAGCTAAGAATGGAAGTCACACACTCCCAGAGCCTCGATTCAGCAAAGGAAGTGACCATCCAGGGACATAGCTGTGTCCACTCCCAGTTGTCTCCAAGTAGCTGAAGGCAAAATGTGCATCTGCCTTTGTGTGTGCTCCCCGATGCTTTCCTTGTCTTTGTATCCATGGCTCACACAGAGAGGGACATGGCCTAGATTGCACAGCCTGGTATGCCCAAGAGCAGGTCATAAATACAACTGTGGACCTCCTTGGTGTCACTGCCTTTACCCAGACCTGTCACCGAAGCCACACTGCCCTCCACTGTCCCCTGCACTAACCCTCCTTACCTGTCAGCCCAGGGGATTGTCTACAGTCCAGTTATATTCTCAAACCAAATCCAGTTTGAAGTCCTCAAGAGTTCCAGTGGCCTTCTTGGGAAAGCCCAAACTTCCTGCGTGAGAACTGGAAACCTCACTCAGACTCCCATCACTGTCCAGCGTGACAAGTCATCATGTAAAGCTCCTCCAACGGCTCAACCTCTGAGTTTGAACGCACATCCTTGCCTGGAACCTAATGCCTTATGGGGCCGCCCGGCCTCTGCCTTCTTCCTCCTGTTTGAGTATACTTTTGGTCTCAGCTGAAACGGTCCCGTCCTTGCCAGGCCTTCTCTGAGCCCTTCCCATCCTTGTGTGTGTATGAGCTGCTCTTGTCCCTCCAGGTATCACACTTGAGCATTAAGTTTCCTCCCGCCTAGGGGTGGGAGTCGCCTGATGAGCCTGATAAACTCCAGGTGGTTCAGGAGCTCTGCAGAGGGGACCATGATGCTGCATCTCTGGTCGAGCTGAAGCCGCGGGGCCCTGGACCACATCCCACGAACACGGAGCAGAGCTTGATGAGTCAAGTCTGTGCCTGTGCTGGTCTGTAGGTACCTCTAAAGCCAAGTCTACACCTAGAAGGTGGCAGTCCCCAACCGGTATAGAATGAAAAGTGAGAAATGGAGAAGGGATAAAGATACATGCTACGGAACTGGAGCTCCATCTGGACCATAGTGTGTAATACCAACATCCATAGAACCAACTTGCTTCTATCAAGCCTCCCTGACACACACAAGTACTCATTTATAAAACCGGGTGTTTGCCTAAATCAAGTCTGTAAAGCAAGTGCAAGACCAGAACAGAACTCCGAGCCCTTTACCAAGCTAAACAAATTGTCACTTGTTAGCAGGGGGACACAGTGCCAGCACTCAACTGTGCATTATTAATGTGATCGATTTGCATGGGCTTTTCCTGAGTATAGCAGACTTTGATACCCTTGTGCCCTGCTGAGGGTTTCTTCCAACAACTAGAATTCCTTTGCCTACCTATTTTTTTTAAAAATTATTGCCTGCCCAAATTATTTTTTAAAAACATTATGAATAGACCAAGCACAGGAAATGTGTTAAAGTCATTTCAATACAAGATAAAATTTCAACAATTATATTGTTCCTCTGTTGCCAAGGGTAATCCAAGCGCAAAGGATGGAGTACGGGCACGTGCTTAAATCTCCATCAAGAGAAAACAGCCCAACAACCCTTCGGAAGCCTGACTCTTAATTCTGCAGACCAGTGATCAGTGAATGGGAAAAATGGAGGCAAGCATTTGCAACAACTTCAATAACCTGCTGCAGATCAATACAACTCTAAAGCAGCCCTCCTCGCCCTCAGGCTCGCAAAGGCTTCTGCCAAACTTGCAAGACACTTTACAAAGCCTACATTGTACCCTTGCACACACCGGTGCGGCTCACTCACAAAGAGAAGAAACCAGCGAAAAGAGAACTTCCAGGTAACGCTCCGGAATCAGAATCAATAGTTCTCAGAAGAATAGAAACGCGGGCAAGCCGCGGAGTCCTTATTTACATACATGTGACTCTCAATGTATGCCTGGCCCATGGCTGAAAGAAGAAATCAATAGTTCCCCTCGGGAAGCCTCGAGTGCAGAGGGACGGGGTGGGTATAAAGGATGTCTGGTCTGCATCTCATTTTAATTCCAGCTCTGCACATCCTCAAACAAATACCTGTAATGGCCAAAAGGTCCCCAATACCTGGGAACCTCTGTCAAACGGTCACCGCTCTGCATGCCTAACGTCAAGCCTGCCCCGTTCTCGGAGCCTAGAATCCAGGCTTCAGGCTTAGCCATGGGAGCAATCACAGAGCAATAGGCTGGGGGCAGGAGTGTGGAGAGGGAAATCTGCCACATAGACAGCAGAGGGAAGCATATTCATTCCTGGGGGCTGCTTACCAAAGTAGCCATAAGGCAGGAGGCTTTGAGGACAAAAATGTATCATCTCTAAGTTCTTGATGCTCCAGTCTAACTTTAAGGCTAGGTGGGAGGGCTCTTCTGAGAGCTGTGGGGCAGAGTCCATTCGATGCCTCTGTCCTAGCCNTCTCTATGGCTACCTGACAATACTCCTTACCCCATGGCTTATAGGCACATTACTCCATCTTGACATCATCTTCACACTGCTGCATCTCTTTATAGTCTCCTATCAGTGCATGTCTGTCTCTGAGTTCAAATATTTCTCTACATGAAGAATGAACTAATGATACGAGGTTACAAGTCCTACCTTAACCATCTCAGCTTGACTGCACGACCATTCTAAAAACCTTGGTTCACAAGGGGCCCCATTGTGAAATACCGGGGATTGGGTTTCCATCCTATGGCTTTAGTGGGGTGCAGACTAAGGAGGTAAGAGAGGACTCTTTGGCCCAGTGAGGCACTAAGCAGAGCGAAGATCAGCTGCCCATGAATTCTTGAGTCCTGAGATCAGAAGGGAACTATGACAGGAGACAAAGAGTTGAGATTTGCCTTCATTTACCAGTTTGCACAAAACAGGCCACCTGAGAGCAGGGTCCTGAGTTCATATATGAAGGCACAGACTCAGGAGCAAAGGAAATCAAGAAAGAAACAGCTGAGAACCTTGGCACTCCAGGGATAGGCAGAGAGGAGCAGC
Source organism: Bramus lutescens (assembly GCA_001685075.1). Taxonomy (NCBI): domain Eukaryota; kingdom Metazoa; phylum Chordata; class Mammalia; order Rodentia; family Cricetidae; genus Bramus; species Bramus lutescens. Next base: position 201,089 of record LOEQ01004881.1, on the reverse strand, counting down.
TGCCCGAAAGACTGGGAGAAAACCCAAGCTAAGGTCAAGAGGTGAGCATGGTATGAAGGAAAGAGCCAGTACTTCTGCGATGGCATCCCAGATCTATGATGCCACGTGCAGATTTCAGTGTCTTTAAACTGTCCCTCTATCATAGCTTTGTGTATCAGGAAGACACAAGCATGATTAGACAGTGTTCCTACACCAGTGTGGCATCACCTGAGATCACCCAGTGGACTCCCCCAGAAGACAGGCTGCGATAGAAGGGTCAATCCTGTTTCACTCACCTCCTGGCCTTGGGGTGTGTTCAAGACTTCATTACTAGAAGGCTGGACTCAGCTGCTACTGTCTAAGCAAACGCCTAAAATGACTTCTCTACACAGAAGACCCCCTCAGGCACAGGGCTAAGGCTGAACCCACTCTGGCTTACAAGTTTCCTTCCACCTCCTCCCAGCAGAGGCCACCTTTAGCTGCAAAATGATCTGTAGAGCTCAGTGCAACACAGACCTGTGGGAGCTTTCATTTGAACAGCAGAAAACTCATCATGAAACAAAGGGCTGGAGAGATGGCTCAGCTGTCAGAGCACTGGTTACCCTTCCACAGGACCTGGGTTCAATTCCCAGCACCCACATGGTGGCTCACAACTGTAACTCCAGTCCTATGGGATCTAATGCTCTCTTTGGGCCTCCAGAGGAAGCCACATGGCACACAGACATATATACTGGCAAAATCCCCACGCATAAAAATAAAATAATAACAAAATACTAAATAAAAATTTAAAATACAACACACACACACCCCCTTCATAAAAGTAAGTGTAAAAGTACCATTATACTAATCATTGCACCCGTCTCTACACCCCGATTTCCAAATATCTGGTTGTTCTTCAAGGGACATGAACTTCCAGTGTATGGAACATTCAGGGCACATTCATTCATAATTCCATCCTGATGTGCTTGAGTGTGGGTGGTGCTCACCATGTGGACTCTAACCTCGGCCACCCTAAGCCCAAATAAACACTTCTGTAAGCTGCCATTTGATTGTGGTGTTTTACCACAGAGGCAGAAAAGTAAGCTATACAGTGTTTAAAGGATCCTGTTGCCATGGCGAACTCTTGAGTGCTGGGGGGGCATCTAATTACCCCTCATTGCACAGTATGTGTGCCTTGTGTGGCCAACATGTGGACCCATAATCTCAATGGGTTTGTTGAGCCAGAAAGCCAGGCCGTTTGGTAAGGCAGCTCACCAGACAAGACATTCACCCGACCAGGGCTTAGGGGTGCGATTCAGAAGTCTCTTTCATGGAGGCAATGCTGGGCACTACCCGCGTTCATCTCTTCATCAGGAGATGACTGAGAATGCTTGAGGGTTTCCAGGAGGCCATCTGAATTGACAATATGACAGCATTTCCCACAGAAGATGCCGTATGCCCAGCACTGTGGTGTGTTTTCTTTTTATTAGCACAGAGTAAGCGGCTGAGGCACTGCCTGGCATACTTCCTGAGCTCTTGCTCTGGGGCCCATCTGCTTTGGTGAGAGGTGGCCATCAGCCTCAGTGGCCTCGCTCTCCTGCCTATGCCTATCTCTTATCCAACTCATTTTTGAATGGCGAACCACAATTAAAGAGAGACACAGGTAATCCCCCTTCACAACTCAATCTCTTAAGCAGCCTTCTCTGGAAGGCAAAGCTGTGAACCTGAAATAGAAGCTTCCTTGTCTGAAGCCCAGGAAAAGATGGAGGCCACATGGACCAGGCCTGAAGTCAGACGGGACAGGATGCAAATCTTCTGTGGCTCATGTCCGTGTGGCTTAGAACAAGTCTCCCCGCTTTTCTGAACTGTCTCTTGTCCTTAAGAGTAAAATCCACTAATGTGGCTGTCAAGACATTTCAAGAAAATTTAGAAGAAACATCTAGAATGAGAGCTGTTATACCACAGGGCCCAACCGAACACAGCCACCTTTGTTATTATGTTAGAAAATACTTTAATAGACTAAAACTTTGCTTCAAAGGTACAAAGCTAAATTTCATCATTAAATGTCAGCTAATCATTCATCAAATATTTCATCAGCACCTAACTATTTTGTAGATAGAAATATGAGCTCAAGATAGTTGTAGTGTGGTAACTGGACCTGATGTCCATTCTTGGACAGAATATTCATCAGCAATTTCCTAAAGTCCTCACCTAGCTCTTACTAAGGTTTTATGTGCTGGGCTTTTCTTCCATGTCTGTGACAGAGCTAAGGGGGCCTGGCAGAGCTGCTGTGTCAACTCACCATGAGGCAAAAGCACAGAGGGACAGAGAAAGCCAGGAGGCAAGGAGGGAAGGAAGAGGGGAAAGGTCAAAGCTCCTCAAAATGAAAAGGCAGCCAGAGCCACACACTGAGACCCTTGGAAGCCAAGCAAAGTGGGCCACCTTTTGTACATGTTGGTGAGATCATATCAAGACATGAATGAAAACAGTAGGTGTGGGGGCTGGAAGGGGGACATGGGCACTGCAGCACTGCCTTTAAACTTTTTTGTGCTTTACAGTTATTTTCTGCATTTGCAAATAAAAGGAAGTACTAAGTTTTCCTGAAAGCTTTTTGGAATTTGTACAACAAACATCTACAACATTCTGTATTTACAAAGTCAAGTCAGAGAAAAGAGATTCACAGAAACAAGGGCAAAGAACTCATGTGAGAAGCAAAGACAACAAACCAGGCAGATACCTGATAGCCTTGTGCTGGCCCTGTGCCTGTCACCCCCACCTCAACAGAGGACTCCCCTTTAACAAGGACAGATCATTCCAGCTCCTTCCTGGAACTAATTTAACAATCTGATCAACAGGTTCCTCAGAACACTCGGCTAGCACAAGTCCCGACCGAAACTTCCTAGGTAGGAGGCATAGCAGACATAGGTAGAAGCATTGCCATCTTCACTCTGCCTGGCAGGCCCATCTCCTTCCACATCTCCATTCCCTGCCCGAATCCTCCCTCTATGGACACATGCTGGCTTCCTGAAGACCATGTGGCAAATTAATAGAAGGTATTTCCCCCAAATCATCACCAGCTTGACCTCCCCACAACTGCTGAGTGCCCCCAAACTGTCATTGTCCAAGTAGCTGCTGCTGTGGGATGCTGACACCCACCCTTTTCTCCCCCTCCCAGCATCTCACCTGCTGATGCCCTTCAGACAAAGCTCTCTGGGCCAGCACTATCCCTGCCCAATAGCATCCCTAAATGCATCATAAGGTGCACTGGATCACACCAAGGAACACAGAATTCCCACCATGTCAGTCAAACCAGCAGCTGGCTCCTTGCCCCTCACTGTCGTAGGTGCAAATCCCCAGCCCTGGTTTCTGCCACTCTAGGCTTCTTCCTTCCTCTCCTTACACCTTACACTCCTGCCAACCCAAGCTTTTCCAAGCACCCAGTAAGGGTTTCTGGCCTTTCGGCATACTTCCCCACTGCTCCAGGATACCTCAGGTCTAACCTTCCCACTAAGGTTCCTTCATGATGCATTTCTCTCTAGCTCTGTGTGCAGAGCCTAAGGCACATTAGGCTGGGCGAGCAGTATCTGCTACACCAACCATCTAGCTGATCCACGCAGCACAAGGTTTAAGTGAGGGCACCTCAGTATCAGCGCAGACGTGAGAGACTTTTCTGTGAACAGATTGATTTTAGTTTGCCCACAAGAACATAATATTCCTAAAGACAGACACCATCTTCTTGCTCCCTTCTGAATCTTAGCATCTAGGAGAGAGACCGACCTCTATACTACACTCAATCGATACTGTATCAACTAAATAGCCTTCTTTCAAGTTTTATTTGATGCTTCATCTCTGGTGGGTAGCTTACTCGGGAATTTTAGTTAGAAGCTTGGTAAATGGGAGAACAGAACAAAACCACCCCTAAGAGCTGATATGCAGAGCAGCCAGGAAGAGGGCCTCCCGTGGAGCTGGACATGGCCCTGATTTCTGGAGCAGGGTTGGAACTGCCCACTGTGCGCTCATCTATTTTGTCCCTAGAATGCTTTAAAGACCAGCTGCCCATTGTACCTATAAGGGACTGGAGACAGTCCCCAGGCCCCACAAAGCTTCATCTGAGAGCTTCTATTGTCCTCAGCACCCCCACCACCACTCTTTTCTTCCCTGTCTCAGGTCAGAGCCTACACAGGGAGGTCCTTCCCACTTCCCTTGTGGAGTCAAGACTGGCCCCTAAAACCTAGGACAGCAGCTACTGAATACAGTGGACGATGAGCCTTAGGGACTTACTTACCTGGTCCACAGCCTGCTGTGACTGGGTCATGTGTCCCTCGAGCACCCTTTCTCTGCACAGCCTGTCTTAAGTCTCTTATTCTACAAGGAGAGACGACTGCACGGCTATGTTTTCTATCGCTGTGACAAACACCACGATCAAAAGTAACTTGGAGAGGAAGGGTCTATGTCATCTCACAGTTTAATAGTTCATCACCGAGGGGGGTCAGAGCAGGAACTCAAGAGAGAAACCTGGAGGCAGGAACTGAAGCAGAAGCCATGGAGGAGTGCTGCGTACTTTTGTTTT
>LOEQ01004881.1:172020-183468 GCA_001685075.1 Bramus lutescens | reverse complement strand
AGGAAGGGAGGGAGGGAGACATACAGAGAGAGAGAGAGAGAGAGAGAGCTCCAAGATCTGATTACCTTGTTAAACAGGGAGAAGGTGGCATGCATCAGGGAGGGGCAGAGGCAGAGATCCCGGAAAGCACCAGCACACACATACTCTCTGGGTCTGATGGTGCCTATGCTTCCACCCTTCTCTCTATGGACACCTGTCCATATGAGTTAAAGCAGGGAGCTGGAATTGCCTGGATGACACTCCCATTGTCCCATCTATGGCAGAGGGGAGGGTACCTGCTTAGCCACCATAGACAGCTGTCCACTGAGTGAGCCCTCTACCTCCCATGCTACACATAGTGAAACACTGCCAGTCACCAGGTGTCAACTGGTACAACATGAATGAGCCCCAGGGAGAGCCATGGCCTCTCAGACCTCCTTCAGCCTGAGCATCCTAAACAGTCAACATTCAGAAAGAGGAAGCTGCCCCAGTCAGCAAGAAGAGCATGGAAGAAAATAAATCTGAGGTTTGGAGAAATTGCACCCCCGAATATTTCTAGGGCAGCTCCCGGAGGACAGTTGACCCAAGATGATAAATAGGTGTCACAGTCCCATATAAAAAGTTTACAGCGTAATTGGAAAAGAATAAATGACCATACAGGAGATACATGCCCCAGGAAGTCAAAGAGCTGGCAGCCCACAGTGGGGTGCCAGCCATGTGACAACACCCCGAGACCCATCCCATATGACTCTGGCTCCCTACGGCTTCTATTCTATAGGTCCACAGTTCTTCATGAGGACACAGTTTATCCCAATAGCGCTTCTCGGCCCAGACATTTTCCTGCCTTCAATGCTGCCTCGACAAACCACCAACAGCTGTGTCAAGCCCTCTCATTAGGACTCTGCCAGCCCAGACTCCTGCCCTATCAAACCTTCCCTAATTAGATGTCAGACACATTGTCATCTGTGTGCCCTCTTCTGACGACACACTCTAGTTGAGAGCAACACCTGACCCTGAAGGAAATAACCCAATCAAATCCCTGCTCAGACATCCAGCCAGGGCTGGAAAGATGGCTTGGAGATTAAGAACATTGGCTGATTTTGCAGAAGACCCTTGTTTGATTCTCAGCACCCACGTGGTGACGTGACTCCCAATCACCACCGGTCAGCACCAGTTCCAGGGAATCAATGCCCTCTACTGGCCTTGGCAGGCACTGCATGCACATGGCACATAAACATACATGCAGGCAAACATGTACACACATAAGATATAAATAAATACATATAAAACCAGAAAACAACCTGACCATGCCTTACAGTCTCAGAGGTCTGCTAAGAATGAGTTTAGAATAATCCAGGTGAGCAAATGAGGAAGGGAATCTCATGACCATTTATGAATTTATGCTAAATTTTCAACTAGCAAGTAGCACAGAGGGGCCCAAGGGGTCCTCAGAGTGAACAGTGGTCACATATGACCTCATATGGGGGTCATGGAAGGTTTCAAGAGACATGACAGAAGAAAGGAGCTAGCTACACAGAGACAAGAGGATAGTCAGGCAGGAGAGAACACACCAAGTCTCCACAGATCCCCAAGCAGAGTCGGCTAGGCTCCCAAGCAGAACACACAGCACACAATGTCAAGATACCACAAGGGAAAGCTGGGAAGCCCCTGGGCCCTGGGGGATCCTGCCATAATGCTGCTCCTTCTGCATGCTGGCAGTTCCCTGGGTCACTGTCCCTGCTTCCACTCCATGACCCCACTGTCCCTGCTTCCTCTCCATGACCCCACTGTCCCTGCTCCCTCTCCATGACCCCACTGTCTCTTCAGCTCCCTGCACCACTAGGCACAGGACTGAGTGGTGCAGAGGGCTGTGTGGTCGGCTCCCCAATTCATCTTGCTGTATCTTATTAAAATGGCCTGCTGCCTGCCTGGTGGCAGCTGGGTACACTGGACCTCATTTCTTTGTGCTGGGGGAATGACCTAGATGCTGCTCACTACAAAAGACTGTCACCCCAAGCTTTAACTCTGTCTTCGCCATCCAGGCTGGCTCCCAGAGAGCAGACAGGTGCTGACTGGGCACATGAGGGAGAGGCAGAACAATACAGCTCCTCCCTGCCATGGGCTGTTCCGGATGAGACTAAGGCCATGCCCCTGTATGGGTGGGTGCCTTCAGAACGGCCAGCTTCAGCAGAGCTTTGTCTGGGACTCCCTGTTCAGACAGATTCACTCACAAGGTACATGACAGGGAACAGATAAATGTGGTCTCCCCCATCTTCCTTTCTCTCCCAGACTGTCACCCTCAGCCTAAACCGTCCATTTGCAGTCTACTTTAAATATGTCCTTGTGAGGAACCCATAGAGAAGTGGCAAGACCATGTGAGCTCTTTCTTTGGAGAACACGAGCAGGCAGGAACCCGCAGGCAAAGTCCACCTGCAGGTAAAAGGAGCTGGGGAGAGGACAAAGCAATTGGCATTCCTGAACAGGCTGAGAATGTGACTAACTTAACGAGTCAGCTTCCCCAAACTGTAGTCCATTGATGTAGACAACTTGGGCTTTCATAACTAAAATCTTATAGATTGTTCCAGATGGCTGACATGACAGGAATGCCTGCCTCACAGTTTGAGACTGCAAATCTGTGCAATTTGGATGGCCCTCTTGATAGCTTGAATATGGTTCCCTTCTTCCTGCTATGCCATCACATGGACAGAAAAGAAAGAGGGAAAACTCTTTAATATCTCTTTTGATGAGGACAGCAATCCCATCAAAAGGGATGCACCCTGATCACCTCACCTAACAGGAACCACTTCCCCAAAGCCCACCCAAATCCCCTCACACTGGGGGTTAGGAATTCCACATAGGCATTTAAGGGCAGAGACATAACCCACAACTATCAACCATCAACCTCTAGGACTAAGACAGCAATCCCATGCCACCCTCTGGTTCGCTGCTAAGTCCTATGCCCTGTTATGGAAATGTCTTGCCATCCTGCTTACTCTTGTGGGTGCCTCGGGGATAAATGGCTGGCAAAATTTACCTCTTAGAACAGACATAATATTTAATCCTATCCTTCCTCTCCCCTCCTCCCCCAGCCTCCTTCTGCACAGCAGGGGTGTGACTCAGCCCCCCTAGGGCTTTACAACGAAAATGAAAGCAAAGGCAGAGGTATTAAATGCTGAGCTGGCCATCATGCCATGATCCGGCAGTCTGGATGCTGACCGAGTCTGTTGATGTCCCACCTCCTAATCACATCCCTCCCTGCCAGACTTGAAATGCGGCCAACATTGTGAGAACAAACAGTAACAAGGCTCTGACAGCCATCGGAGGTCAGGGGTGAGGAATCCACCTCGCATGTTTTGACTGAAAGGGGGTCAAAGAGCAAATAACTGGGACACTATATAGAGATCTTTTATTCAACAGTATCAGCACCCCTGAAAGGCTCCCGTGCCTGTCAGTGACATGCACCTGCTAAAGAAGACGCTGTGCGGTGTCCCGCGGCAACAGAAATACCCAGCCTCGTGACATGTATCTTTCTTGGCATTCAGCTAGCGTGGCAAAGTCACAAGCAAATTTTCATCAGGCCTGAATGGAAGAGAGTGTCCTTTACTGACACACACCGTCATTATAGTTTTGTGGCCTTGAGATGTTTCCAGGTAAATGCCAGGGATTTAGAAACCTTGTCTCAGATGCCTACTAGAAGCTGCACTGGGTACTTTCATGCATTTATCAAGAGTCTTGACAGCAACGGAACTGTAGGACACACTTCTAATGGCAAAACCCTAGGTTCAAGGGGACAATCCTATCTGGTCTTCCTGGCTGAGGCCAAGGGGAGCCTAGGACTAAACCTAGCCCAATCCATAGCTAGTCATGTAACATGGCCTCTGTGTTCTTCACTCTGGACCTGAGGATTCTTAACCATTTTGGGGGCTCCTTGTGCCTTCAGATGCTGCCCACTCCAGGGCACCGCACATTGGAAAATAAACACTTTGTCTTGTGTGAGTTTCCTAAATAAAAGAGGCTTCTTTGGGGCCCTAATGAAGCACGATAGATCATGTAGTGATTACAGGCTCAGACAGCCCTGGATACTAGGTGATAGGCCCTCATCTTGGACACATGGCATGTGCAAATGCTTGTTCCACTCAGTGCGGACTGTGGAAATCAGTGCTTCCCCCTGGAGGGATATCATGGACATGAAGTAATACACAGAAAGTGCTTAGCATGGTATATTGGCAAATGTGATACACTCAACCTGTTTATAACTGGCTTCATTACAACAGTCAAAACAGCTGGCCAAATGAAGTGTCGGAGAGTCTACAGAGCAGTTTGCGGGAAGCAGATTTCCCTTCGGGCAACAGTATTTACCCTAAACTATGCCAACAACCTCCCATTATAAACACAGACAGGACTGCTTGTGACACCAGACACCCCCCCACAGACACACACACAATCATATTCGTCCTCTCAGAGGAAGGGCATCGCTCCCCCTCAAGCCACAGCCCAACCATGACCACCACAGTTTTCATCCCCCTTAGATTACATCACCACCTGCAACAGGCACCTGAGGAGGGTGGGCTAAAGCCACCTGCGACCGGCCAAAGCCATATTAGACAGCATTCATCCATTGGCTTCACGCAGTTTCAAAATGTGTGATAACCTAGGGAGGGGAGTGTCTGAGCCCAGGGACTCTTGCTAACCTCTGCGGAGGCCAGCACGATTCAAAAGAAATATACGTCACTTACAACATGACCAACGGTGTGCTCTGTAGTATGTAATTAAATTCTCTACCCATCACACTAAAAAGTAAAGACAAATGGGAATTCCAACGTTTTATTTAACACAACGTACTCAAAGTGTATTTCACCATGCCATCAATATTTTTAAATATAATGATCTTTCATTCAGAGACTTCAAAACCTGGAGCGTTGGGCTCTTGGCATATCCCAGCCACTTTCCTTTTAAGGGTTCAGCAGCCACATGTGGCTGGATATTGCTGAATCAGATTGAGGTTTGAAGAAAGTGGCTTGGCCCACACAGGCTCAGCAGAGCCAACTCGCTCCACTCCCCCCCAACCCCGCTGTCTGATTTGCTGCATTAACCCACACACCCTGCAGGCTGCCATCTTCTGCAAGCAATGGGAGCGTCTCCCTCTTTGCGGAAACTGCATGCATACCCCACCCCACACACTAAAAAGGCATAAAGACATATCTGCTGTTTAACTTTAAAAATATGATCCTGAGAAGACACCATCAATGTAACCTGCTACAGGCACCCTGGAGTGATAACAGGGAAGAGAAAATGGATGGGTTTTCAACAGCACCCAGCTGATGTCAGAAGATAGTTCTGAGACTGTCACACACACAAAAGTCCAATTCTGTCAGAAATTTCAGAAAGAGGGTGAATGTTTCACAGATTAGTTATTATTGGAGAAGGATTGCATTATAAAATACAGAAAATGGAAAGTTAAGCCCTGGGAGAAATGGACTGCATGTCCTTTAATGGGAACAGGTAAATGCATATTTATTCAGAGACAGAGCAATCAGTTGGGAAGAACTGGGCACAGACGGCCTGGAGAGGAGCAGCTTCAAGTGGGCCCAGGTCTCTCATGTCACTGGCTTGCATTGTCTCTTCAGAGGCAATCAAGTGACCATGAATGGATTCATTGCACCCACAGTCTGTCTCATGAGAGATGGTGGTGATTTCTTGTTGCCAATTTTACCACAAGTAAAGGAACACCCAAGAACCAAGACAGTTTGGAACGCCATTGTGAGATTAACACAATCCACAGTATGGGAATTGACCATAAAGAATACAAAGTACCTGAGCAAGGACAGTCCTTAGTCTCTCTGCAGGATTAATCCACAGCCCTGTGAGCTAGGAAGGGTCTCCTACCTGGCTAACATTCTTGCAGCATCCCCGTCAGAGTCCAGGGAAGAAATAGGGCCCAGTTCCAACAGACCCGTGGACACAGTTCCAACGTCTTGTGCACCATCAGGCCACCTGAGGATAGTTGAGGCCTGAGCTCAGACCTGAGTTCACCTGGGTAGCAGGTGGCCTGTCCTGCATACTCCCTGCAACACACCAGTCTCATCACCACAGTTCCATGCTAAGGGGACAGTCTCAGTTCTTGTAAAGTGGGACAGACCTCAGTACCCACTAGACCTGGCTCTGCTTGTGAACATGGTATGGCCCTGGGAGGGCCATTTAACCATTTGGAGCCCAAATGTTCTCTTCCTAGAGCCCTCCAATCACGCTACCCATGGTTATTGGACCCATCATTCTCTAGCTACTTATAACGACAGAAGAAAAAAAAACAGATCTGTTCTGCCCGGAAGGAGGACATGCCAGCACACGGGTTATCACATACAAGCAAATATAGCAGCCATGCCTTCTCCACAAAGCTGCTGTGAAGATTAAACGGCACATCCAGGGAGGACAGAATGCACTAAATCAACGTTGTTGTTATGAGCAGTAGCGATGCCGATGCCTAATCTATCCAGCTACACAAGAGCCTGGGCCTAGTTCCAAAAGGCTAATTTGGCAGGAAGCTAGAGCAGAATAAAAGCCCAAAGGGGTCACCATTCTTCAAATCCTAATGTCTTCCTAGATTTTCGGGATCCATGCCACAGAAGCAAGCATCTCATGTACAGATGGACCTTAGATGGTCTTGATTCAGCAAACAACAGTCCACTTAACCCAGGAACTCAGTGAAAGGCAGTCCTGGGAAAGAGAGCTCTGGGGACACACAGTTCTCTCAGCCAGGAGACAATCAGCTTGTTTTAAGGTCATGACAAGTGACCTACCCCTGCCTTCAGAACTCACATACTAATAAGGAGAAGCTGGGGACATGCCAGCAGGCAGACTGTGTCTTCTCAGATCCTCACTGGGACTGGAGAGACAGCAGGGAAAAAGTCCTGTCACCAGAATGAATTAATGCCTTCCAGTGATGCTCCAGGGAGTACCGGGTCTGCAGAGACCTGAGCGCTGCCAGCTGTCAGCAGCTGCCACACCTTCACCCTGTATCTGCTGGAAGTGAACACTAGAGGCAGCAGCACTCACCCACCTCCATGTTTCTACAACCCGAAGGGAACATAAGCACTTCTGGGCTCTGTTTTAGAGGCAAGGAAAGGGAGGGTGAAGAATGTGACCAGAATTCCAGGCCTGAACCTGCGTGCCAAAGACCTCACCAAGGTCCACCCTTGCTGGGGTGGGGAGGGGTCCTCCATGGGACCTGCTAAGCTGTAACGGTTCCTAATTGATCTAATTTCCATGAATGGATTCCATAGGAAATTTCCCATTAACCTTTCAAAAATGATTGCAATAAATGATGACCAATACCAAAAGATAGCTCATATGCCAAACTTTGAAGCAAAAATATCACAATGAAGCAAAATACCCCTCGATGGTACAACTGAGAAACTGTGACAACCAATCCACCTAAGAGGATACAAGAGGACCAAGTAGTCAGTCCCTTGTTAGTGCTGCTTAATACTAGAACTGAGCAGACTGGTTCTTAGCAAGAAGGGCTGCTGGGGGGCAGGAGAAGCCCTAGGAGCTGGGAGATGCTGACCTGGCTAAGGTTATGGGGCTGATGTAGAGGTTGGCATTCACTGAGCTGTATATGAATGATGTATATGAATGGATATTGATTCCCAATCAAAATGAAAAATAATGCCTCAAAACAATTCCTCTATATCTTATTTGATCCAGGACCCCACTTTGAGGGAAGAAAGCCAGATTCTTATTTGGTTTCTTAAGATGTCTTACTTAAGTGTATGTAGTCATGTGTCTCTGTGTGTGGTCTAGGAAGATTGTACACCTAAGGTGTGTGCGGGTACCCATGGAGGCCAGAACGGGGTTCGGATACCCAGGAGCTGGAGTTGACGGTGTTTGGGAGTCACTCCACACGGCTGCTGGTGTATGAACTCAGGTCTCATGATTGATCAAAAGGTGCTCTTAATCACTTAGCCATCTCTCTAAGCCCCTCAGAATCAACTAATAAAGAAATCAGTGTTTGATATAGAGATATTCCATATCTCTATGCAGAGATAAAATATTAAAAAATTTAATTTTTCCATGATTGAAAACTTATTTCTTTGCCAAATAATTTGTGTACTTAATTAAGGGCAGTGGCTATTAAAACACCCAACCAGAAAACTCAGTAAGCACAGTAAACATGCAGGCAGTAGAATCAGCTGCATGACCCAGGTGTGCACAGCTACACAGGACCTCCAGCTAGCTCAGCCCACCCTGCTGGGAGATTCACAGAAAAATATATCTACAAAGAACAAAGCAAGGCCACCCCTGCCACTTCAGAGGGGCTTAGAAGAACATTCCCTTTCTCTGCACTTAGGAGCATCAGGCCTTTTGAGACGACACCACAAGAAACTCAAAGAAGAAATCTCGACGGCATAGAGTGAGATAAAACTGTCCGCTATCTCAGTGACCAAGCGCATAAAGGAAAATGGACATCAATGACAAGAAACCGACAGCCTGCCAGTCTCTCCACACCGCGTACCATTGTGTGTGCCCTGGTCTCTAATTATTCCCAGGCTTGGAAGCAAACTGTACTTAGTGGGGAAATAGTCCAGGGACCCACCCAGTTACAACCCCAACAAGCAACCTGAAGTCCTGCAGAAAGGATTGCAGGTGACCCTGGGCCACCATCATCCACTGGCAGCCAGGGCTGGTGGCCTCTCCCATCTGCACTTCCCACCTAACGAAAGTGAATCTTGCCTCGTAAGCAGCACAGGCAGGGGCAGAGCTTGGCTCACTGCCATCGGCAGGGTTCCATGCAAGGGGCACAGGAGCAATGAGTGTTTGGCTGGACCACAGCCACACTCTGGTCTGAATGACGGTTGAGCCATTACAAAGTCCTCAGCCAGCAGAACTCCCAGGGGTTTGGAAGGTGGACTTTTAAAGAAGAAATTGGACCCCCATGCAAATAGGCTTCTCTCTCCTATGCCTTTGAAAGAGCCCCCTTTCCCCAACCTCTCTTCAAGAGCCGAGGAAAGAAAATCACAACTTAAAGGCCATGTAATCCCAGACCCACCCCATCTTGAGGCCCCTGTCCCCCAACAGGTGTCAGATTCTTTCCTACCTCCTTCAGCACCCTGAATCTCTTTGAGCTGACCCACCTGTCAGGTGCACCCTGCCAACAAGGTGTGGGCAGCTGGTAAGCATGTGGCAAGGCTGTGCATTCTTTCTGTGAGCCTGCACAGCTGAGAGGGCCGCCGAGGTCTTCCCGGTGCCTCTCTGTGCTTTCTTTTGCGGCAGAGTCATAGTAAGATGTCACTGCCCTCCTCCTATGTTGGGGGCCAGCTTTGAGCTTCTGAGGGCTGGGCTCTCTTTACACCACAGAACACTAACTAGGGGAGGAATTGACTGACAACGGGTAAGCCTGGCTCCAATTCCTTAGTCTAATAAGAAAATTTAACCAGAGCAGCCACTGCTGGGGAGAGACGTGAAGGTCTAGGTGAGCAGTCAAGATATGGCCTCTGCCACATTTGTGCGGGGGTTGTGGAGGAGTGAGCTGTGGTCCCTAGAGTGGGAGGAGCCTGGCCCCCATGGAGCTCCAAACCTTCATCCATCCCCTGAGTCTTTCAGGCCCTCCCCACAGCGTGGCCCCTGAAGAGCAGCTGAATCTGGGCTTCTCGTCTATGCCAACAAGTTCTGCTTCGAGTTAGGGTGACTTTAGGGAAGTCATTTCAATGTGTAATGTCTTACTTTCCAAGTATCAAGGAACAATTCGTTCCTGCTACTTTTTTTTTTCATTTCCTACAAAGAATGCGTATTACTTGTGGAATAATACATTAAGTTTTTGGAACGAGACAAGACATAAGCAATTAAATAAGCTGACAGATTAGCCGTGGGAGGAGGGCAGCTACTTATGCTTCTGCATGACCACCAGCTGGAGCAGAATTCAGGATTCTCCCACGGTGCGTTCAGGCAAAGCCCCTGACATCTCGCCATGGACAGATTCCAACATCAACACCTTAGCCAAAAATCAGAACAGAAAGTGGGGTTGGATCCTACAGAGAAGTCAGTCAGGGTTCAAAAGAAATAAGGCAAGACCTAATGCAAACCAGAAAACCAAGCGGGAAGAAGGAACGCAAGGACCCTGCTCCCACCCCGTCCCTCCTTGTGTTCCCTAAGCTCATTGCTGCCTGAAGGAGGCACAGCCTGTGATGGCCACAGACACTGGGGCTCTTGTTGCCTTGTAGCTGACGGAGGAAGAGAGACGTGGGTCTAGTGAACTGTGGGTACAGATGGGAGACACGGGGATCACGTGGGGATCAGAGTGCAGGTCAAAGGGAAAGTCAGGTGGCAACACTTCACCCCACGTGCAGATGGGCACATTCTGTCTCTGAGGGGGAATCAGTTGGGAACACAGAAGCCTCTCAGAAAAATGAAGTCAGAGTCACCTGAGCCAGAGGGGAACTGCGGAAGCAACAAGCAGCCATTCCGACAGCCTATTCTGAGCAAGTCACCTCAATGGGGTTCAGGACCACAGGTCAGGGTGTCTGGATTAGGCTGTCCCTCTAAGATTTATTGTAAGGCCAGGGCTCAGGTCCTAAGGGGAAAGCTGTCCTCAGTAGACTAGACAGCAACTTAAGTCCTCAAGGTAACTGGAGGAGCAGGAGACGGACTCAGGAGTTGGTAAGTGGGCAGAGAGAAGTACAGAGAGACAGAAAAGCACCAGGGAGTCAAGCTGCTTCCCTCTGAGATGCCTATGGAGCCAAGGCCCTGCTGCCCTCTGAGATGCCCATGGAGCCATGCCTCCAAATAATCACAGCTGCTCTCAGACTCAGCTAGGCCAGTGGTAAGGAATGGCTTTCCTACAACTGGTGTTATTTTCTAAGCCTGCTCCTCCCCTATAGGCCTGCAGTACATCCTGGCTTTCTGCAGGAGCTCAAGCAAGCTTCCACACCTAAGAGCCTAAAAGAGACCTGAACATCAGCACCAACCTCAGAGGCATGGACGCAAGGACAGGAAGGATGCTGTGTAGATGTGGGTAGCAGGAGCATTCGTCATTCCATCCCTGCCTCGGGACTGATAATGTCAGGATCGTGTTTTGAAGCCACTAGAATGGAAGTTCCTCCTGGCTTTCCATCAAGGCAGACAGATTAGCTGTTTGAACAGTTTCATCGTAACTAATCTATTTTAATCTCCTTCAAACACAAGAGAGATCAAACATATACACATTTATCTTTACTGCCAAAAACAATATCCTGAGGAACATGCAGAGAAGTATCTGAAGCATCTTGTGGTACTAGCAAAAAGCGGGAGAGTTTCGTGTGGGGCGGCCACTGATTCAGTGAGAGGGTCTCATCAAACCCACCGCCATCGCCCACAACCTCACCACACCTGCTTCTCAGGAGCATCTCTGCCCACCAGGAATATCTGGGTGTCACTTAAAAAACTGGTGAGCCACTATGTGGTGGTGGCATAAACCGTTAACCCCAATGCTCAGGA
>LOEQ01004881.1:150986-171986 GCA_001685075.1 Bramus lutescens | reverse complement strand
CAGGTGGATCTCTGTGACTTCCAGGACAGCCTGGTCTACAGAAAATGTTCTGGGACAGCCAGAGCTACACTGAGAAACCCTGTCCGGGGTGTTGGGGGGAAATCAAAGGAGTCAAGCCAATGATTTTTAAACTACACTACGTTCCTCAGCTTCACAGCCTTAAATTATGCAATAAGTCAGCCTCTCATTTGAATATGCAAATTTCTCTGTTGAAGCCAAGCTATGCCTGGCCATGCTGGTACTTAGGTCACTAGCCAGGACTGAGGTGACAGCAGAAACTATGGGGCCAGTACAGTTAGGATTGCCTTCTTTTTCTAAAGTCCTAATGAACCAGTCTTTCAGGTAATGCCGAGATCAGCGGTGGATCAATTCACAAGCACCAGCGGTGACGATACTAACACCGATTCCCTGCCACAGGCCGAATCATCCAAACAAATACTGCCACTTTCCCACTTAGTGGGGAAGAATTAGAACGTCAGGAAAGAGCTTTGCAAGCATTCATCATTCTCATTTTCTCCCTCTACGAGAGTCACGAAGCACACAGTTTAGACCCACACGAAATCAACTCACCGGACCAACAGCCAGGCGGAGTAAATGCCGCATGGTTATTCAGGCTCCAGGTAAGAACAATGTGCCCGCAGGCCTTCATTCACAGCAGAGGCAGGGGTAGAGGTGTGAGAGGCAGGCAGGGTAGAGGTGTGAGAGGCAGGGGTAGAGGTGTGAGAGGCAGGGGTAGAGGTGTGAGAGGCAGGGGTAGAGGTGCGAAAGGCAGGGGTAGAGATGTGAGAGGCTATTAGATAAGAACAGTCGTAATTCAACCCTTGGTGCATTCGTGAGCTGCTGCACGGACAGACACCTTCAGTGAGTTGGGCTAGGTTCGTTTCTACTCGATGTAAAGATGCTTGGGGATGGAATGATCTGGGGTTTAATATGCTACTGTGTGTTTATGTGAGCCTCTAAACAAGGCATTAGAGAGACAGCCTGGGAAGAACAGGCAGGCAGCACCGCCCAGGGGAGGAGTCACCTTAGGAGAACACACGAGGTGGCAGAGCTCTTAAGTCTGTTAGTGACTGAGCAACAGACACCTGCCTTAAGGCGCCTTCAAAACACCCTTTCCTTTGCTCCCAGCTAAGTTTCATGGTTCTAGCTGAGCATGTCCAAGGCATTTCAGTCCTTCACGTTCACACATGCTCTGAGACTTTGAGCTAAACCCCGCCCCCAAAATGTGTCTACTTTTTTTTCTTTATCGATTGTCACCTTAAACTGAGCATGCTTAGGAATCACCCTATGTGAACAGGTACAGGCCCTGGAGGGAAACCCCCATGCTGCCTTTGTGTGGGAGAACACACTTTGGACAGGAGCCCCGCACTCTACTTCCCTGCAGAGGTAACAAAGCTTCCTTGGCTCTTGGCTCTTTTCTGTCTTACCTGGCTGTGGTTTGGCTTTGCACTCACTGAGATAAAAATCTTATTGTAATCAGCCCTCCCAGGCAGTGATTCAACATATGGCTTAGAAATCAGAAAAGAAAGCTGGAGAGATGGCTTAGCAGTCAAGAGCAATTGCTGCCTTGCAAATGATCTGGGGTCGGTCCTCAAAACCCACATTGGGTGGCTCATAACCACCACAGCTTCAGTTCCAGGGGAATCTGGTGCCCTCTTCTGGGCTCTGTGGGTACCTACATGTACGTGCTTCACATACATGCAATGAGTGAACACATCCATACATGTGAAATAAATCTTTGTTTTAATCCAAAAGTTCCTGGGTTCTATTCCCAGTACCACCTACTTTCTGTGAGTTCTCAGCTGTGACGTAAGCCTAACTCTTTTTATCCCATTTGTAAAATGGGGGCACAGTAACTTATCTCAAAGAACTGTAGTGATGCTTAATAAAAACAGGCAAACTTCTTTCCTCAGTGTTGCCAGAGGCTGTTCATTTCTTCCTGGCTGCTCAGACCTGAAATAATCACACAGAAACTATATTATTTGCAATACTGTTTGGCCAATAGCTTAAGCATATTTCTAGCTAGATCTTATATCCTAAACTAACCCATCTCCATTAATCTGTACATCACCATGAGGTCATGGCCTACTGGCAAAGTTTCAGCGGGCTCCAGCGAAAGTATCTGTGAGGACACCGTCGATGTACCGAAGAGTGACTGAGGTGGATGAAAGAGGCAGCATCCAGTTTAGTTTTTCTGCCTAGCTCTATTCTGCCCTATCACAGGCCAAAGCAGTTTCTTTATTCATTAACCAATAAAAGAAACAAATATACAGAAGGACTTCCCACACCACCTCAGTGCCTGGTACATGACAGAACTTCACCAGAGGAAGCGTCAGTCACCTCCACAGCTGGCTCTTTCTTCTAATCAACATGACCTTCATCAACCATCAACCATTCATCATTCCTCAGAAAGGGTGGATTCAGGCTCCACAGGAACTGGCTATGTGTCGCTCTCAGCAAACATACCTCGCCCTACATATACAGACACACATTCACTAACAGAAGGTGAAAGGCCGGCTTTGAAGTTCAGTACAGTCAGGGAGGCTCCTCCCTTTCCAAGCCACAGCCCCTAGAGTGTAAAATGCACAGGGCAGTTTTTCTGTAGCAATGTCTTCTAAGCCAAAACATTCTTCAGGAGGGGGACATTCCTCAGGAGTCTGGGAAGTAAAGAAAACTTACAAGGCTTAACAAGTTTCTGAAACTTATAAGATTTTCCCCACCCACTCCCCTCCCTCCACAAACCAATCCCTACCTCCCACAACGCCCTCTAAGGTTACAGAAGCACTGAGAAGACACTTGACCTATGGAACGACCCAATTGGCAAGTTCCGCTGGATCTGGGGAATGTAGCTTTCCTGGTCTTCACACACTCTGGTGTGGCTCTCAGTGATACAACTGCATGTGTATCATCCACACTACTGTGAGGAACCCTAATGAACCTGCTGGTTCACTAGACTAAGCCTAGATGGAGTGATTTCTGTGTGTGGTCACTGGTACCCAGCTGGGTTGAAGAGATGCTTGTCTATGTCTCCCCAAGAAGGCACACACTAGTCTAAGAATGAAGATGGTAGCCACACAAGCTTGACACAATGTGAGTGGCCACTGACACTGGCCATGACATACTGGGGAATCTAAGTCACAGCCAGCCGAAGCTCCTTGAGGCCCAGACCGGCTCTCTCTGCAGCACTGTGCATTAGCACACCCATTTTCTTGAACCAGTCTCCAAGGTTTCAGATGACACAAGCCAAACAGGTTCCATCTGGGGCACAGGGGTGATGAATAGGGGCTAGAAGGCGAGCAGGGACATGTGCGCAACAAGCTCCCTGTGAGGGGTTCCACCTACAAGAGACCCCTCATGGTTAGGGATGATGTCTCTGGGGGAAGCACAAACATCCACTTAGAACCTGACAGCAGAGTCACCTCGGCTCAACCCACAATGGGATAATAGTTGTACCTACATTGGTTTCTTACAGCTAATATACTAAATAGGTAGCAGACAGCATATTTCACTTTATTTTTATAACCTTTCTGGAGGCCAGAAGTCTGAACCCAAGGTGTCCAGCAGAGCTACTCTCCCTCCAAAGGCCTTAGAGGAGAATTAACATTTAATTATTCTAGCTTCTGAGAGCACCTTGAGTTCCTCAGTTATGGCGACCTAATTCCAGTCTTGACATCTTCCTCCATAAGCTACTCATGGGCAGTTCAGGTAATGAATATCCAGCACCAAAGAGAAAACAGCACATATTCCCTAAAGAGAATTATGACTCTGGGTGCTACTCAGTGACCGTTTGCTCATTAAATGTCTCATGACTAAACCTAGCAGCACTGCCAACCACTGTTTCTCTTAAACCCATGGAGGCAGTGGGTCATGCTGAGACATCTACATCCCTCAGACACACGGCTGCATCTGAGTTTACCACATTGCCTCCTCCAAAAGCCAAAAAATGAGCACGCTGTGAGCAGACAGATAAAGCTCTTCCATCATCCATTCTTCATTCATTCTTCATGCAGTCACCAAGTACATATTATGCCAGGCACCTACCATGCAAATATTTCTGTATGGGCTATGTAACAACTGGTTTAGGCTTTCTGAACCATATGTTCTCTACTGAAGTTGCTCAATTCTTCAGTCACAGTGTTAGAGACACCACAGAAAACACGTAAACACAAGTGAACATGGCTGTGTTCCAATACACTCTTATTTGGAAAAACGGGTGATAGTTAATAAGCAGTTATAGAAAGTTACAAAATATGAGGCTAATATTATATGAGGCTCAATCATACTCATATATACCAGAAATGGACATACAGAAATTGAAATTATAAACACAAAAGTATTTATATCAGCATCTAAAATGATATACCAGATACAAAAATCAAAAAATATACAAAAAATGTATGAAGAAAATTATACAGCCTTGATGAAAAAGGAAAACTTACAAACCAACAGACATTCCATGTTCATGGATAGGAAGTCTAGCTTGATCTATAGTCACAACAGAATCCCAGTCAAAATACAGCACGTTTTCATGGGGGTGAGTGGGCAAAAGACACATGAGAGCTAATATTTAAACAATATTACAAGAGAAGAAACAAACTCTAACAAGCAGACATTAACCAGCTACATGACTGTGGTGATTTTAAGGAAAATGGCCCCATAGACTCAGAGGAAATGGCACTCTTAGGAAGTGTGGCCTTGCTGAGGTAAGCGTGGCCCTGCTGAGGTAAGCGTGGCCCTGCTGAGGTAAGCGTGGCCCTGCTGAGGTAAGCGTGGCCCTGCTGAGGTAAGCGTGTCCTTGCTGAGGTAAGCGTGGCCTTGCTGAGGTAAGCGTGGCCTTGCTGAGGTAANNAGCGTGGCCTTGCTGAGGTAAGCGTGGCCTTGCTGAGGTAAGCGTGGCCTTGCTGAGGTAAGCGTGGCCTTGCTAGAGGAAGTGTGTCACTGGGGTGGGTTTTGAGGTTTCAGATGCTCAAGCCAGGTCCAGTGTCTCTCTTCCTGCTGCCTGTTGATCCACATGTAGAACTCTCGGCTTCTTCTCCAGCACCATGCTTGCCTGTATTCTGCCGTGCTTCCCACCATGACAATGGACTAAACCTCTGAACCTGTAAGCCAGCCCCAATTAAATTGTTTTCCTTTATAAGAGTTGCCATGGTCATGGTGTCTCTTTATAACAAAAGACCAACTGTGAAACTATGGTCATCAACACAACAGAGAACAGGGAGCCCAAAAACACTCGCAGGAGGAGAGTCAAGCATCTTTGAAAAGAAACGGAGGAAGAAAATGCAGCCCTTTCCAGAAATGGTACTCAGAGAATTACTCGTCTGAGAAGGAGAGGGGGCAAGGAGGGGATAGGAGGGAGGAGAAAGGGAGGAGGGAAATCCAGATGAAGATGTTGTATCCTTGACACAAATTAACTCAAAATTGAACACTGAATGAGCCAGAAACTAAAACAGTAAAACTCTTATCCAATGACACAGGAGGAAATATATGCACATGGCTTTAATAGTAATTTTTCAGATAAACACCAAAGGTATAGCCCATGAAGGAAAGATCTGATTAAACTGGACTTAATTTTAAAAAAAAAAACTTGCTTTTTTGTGAAAGACACTGCTAATAAACTGAAAAGATGAGCCACTGAATGGGAAAAATATTTATATATGTCTTTATTTGAAATACACAAAACGTTATTATTATTTGAAATAAACATTAAAACTCAATAGTAAGAAATAACCAATAAAATAAGTAGACCAAGACTCTGAACAAATATCAAGGAAGACATACTGAGCCAAACAACCTAATGAAAAGACATCATATGCCCCAAACCTGCGAGAAGGTGGATAAAAACTTTAATGAGATAGTGTTCTACATGTACAAGAATGGCCAAAGTCCCAAACAGCAATGTCACAAAACACTAGTGAGAAAATAGTCCCTCTTGCCTGTTGCTGGTGGAAGAGCACATGAAGCCACTTTTGCAGACAGCTTGGCGGTCCCTTACGAAACTCAGCAAACTCTTGCCATATCTTCCAGCTGCTTCTCCTTGCATCTTCCACAG
This sequence comes from Bramus lutescens, assembly GCA_001685075.1. Taxonomy (NCBI): domain Eukaryota; kingdom Metazoa; phylum Chordata; class Mammalia; order Rodentia; family Cricetidae; genus Bramus; species Bramus lutescens. Next base: position 165,937 of record LOEQ01004881.1, on the reverse strand, counting down.
GGGCTGAAAGCTTATGGCCACAACTCCTCACAGTGATTACAATGCTATTTGTAATTCTCAGAACTCGGAAGCAATCAAGACATCTTTCACGGGTATGAAGTGAGGCAGCAACATCCAGACAATGGAATGTTATTTATTACTAAAAAGAAATCAGCTGTGAGATCAAGAAAAGACCCAGAGGAAAGACAAGCACATACTAGTACAGGGCAGGAGCTGATCTGAAAAGACCACGCCATGTGATTCCAGTCTCTAATGTTCTGGAAGTCAAAACCACTGAAACATTAAGATGCTCAGTGGCTGTCAGATGTTAGAATGTGGAAAGGGAAGAGCACACACAGCACAAAGAATCCTAGGGTAAATAAAGCCACTAGCCACAATGGTGTGAGGCTAGCTATATCATCATTTATGCAAACTCACAATGGATCGTGGGTGATAATGCAATGTTTGAGGGTAGGATCCTTGACTATATAGCACTCCGGTGGAAAGAGTTGATAGTGGAGAACTTGAGCAATGATGGTTAACACTCACATAGAGAAAGAGATACTGCTGAGAACAGAATCCAGGCTGTTGCTCACACACCAGGTGGTCCCACTCAGCACCAGGAAAAGGTCCACTTCAGGGAAAAGAGTTGATGCACCAAAAGCTTTTGTCAGAAGACACCCAGAAGCAGTCACAATATTAACCCAACAGCAGGGAAGGACTGCTTACACAAGCAGCAGGTGCATATGAAGATCTGGCTCCGGGCCTCTGGGAGGCAGTAAGAACATAACAAGGACAAAAGCCTCCGTCCTTCATGGCGCCCACAGCCTAGGGGGATAAGAATCACATTCTGGTGTCAGCAGCCTATCAGATGCCAACTCAAAGCACACAACACAACACATGGTTCGCCAGGGGTCTTTCTGATGGAGAGCCAAATTCACCCTACACTTTGTGAACTTATCTCTGGGGGTAAAGGGCATGAGGCGAGCTGCTGTTGACTTCACAAGGTGTCTGTTGTACAACAACATCAAGGTCACAGACTCCAATAAAAACCACAGTGTCTTATGATGTGCAGCCAAATGCCCGCAGTATGTGGATCCATCAGCACCTATGTCATGCCCTGCCTGGGAAGTGCATGTTGGCATTTAGAACCCTGGCAAGCTCTGTTCACCGGAATAGACGGCTATTCTCCTGATGTAGCTCTCCCTAGACGCGACTCTGGTTTCCATCTGGGTTCAGCACTCAAACAGATCACACTGAACTTGAAGCTTTCAACACCTTGCTGAGACCGCAGACTCTGCTCTTTAAGATCTTGCTTCTACTCTCAGCCTCTTCAAAATAGTCAAAATTAATTTTAGACAAACATTTAAAAGAGAAAGAAAATCCATCCGGAAGCCTTGCCAACGCTCACTGCTTTGACTGATGGGGAAAGGGCTGAGGGAGAGGATTCAGCGCCGACTATCCTCTTGCTATACGCCACGTTTAGCCAAAACCAGCATAATTTGGGACAGCTACCATGGAGCGTCTAGAGCCTGTTCCAATGCCCAAACAGACAGGATGCGGCAAGAACGCATGCAGATACTGCCCACTCTTCCTGAGAGATGCATCCTGCAGGCTGGTAAGTAACAACCCAAATAAACAGTTCCAGAGAGCACATTCTATCTCCCTCCCATAAGGTCTACAATCACACATGACTACAGAAAGAGCCTGCATCTTCTAGAATTACAAGAATACTTTGGGTCCTCTAAGTTCTTTATAGGTTTTTATGTCCAGGCCTCTGAGGGCCACTCTCTGCCTTTGTGGTCCCCACACACTTAAACCCACAATCTTATACTGCCCTGGCTTTCTCTGAAGCCACAGTGAATAATGCACACACACACACACACACACACACACACACCCGCACAAGGTTTGAAATACCACTGAGAGGACTCTGAAACAAAATGTGAATTATACAGTCACAGTACAGGACAGGCAATCCATAGCTAGCGGTGATGGTAAAAGCCCTCATTCTCTAACGAATGCTGTGCACTGAGTTTAGGTCCATCCACGCTCAGCAGAGCATCATGCCCGCTTCACAGGCTCAGAGCCACAAAGTTGTCAATGGTAGAAAGCCATGCCCAAATCCAGGTCTCTGAGATGCCAAAACCTCTAAGGGAAAGTATGTGAATCAAGTCCCTTGTGGGTGGAACGTAGGAAGAGGCCCAATCAACCACACGGTCTCAGGCTCCCCACCACTTAGCTCAGCCGCCTTCACTGCCAAGGGTATGTGAATCTTTGTGTAAGTTTGAATGGCAACATATAGGCTTCAGCTGATACCAATGATATCAAATTATGGGATATGAGACTCTCCAGGGAGCCCCCCTCAACACTGAGAAACCTACAGCCCCTTCCCACACTGCCACTAGTGTCCTTATGTGCACTGTCCACCCAGCCCATGGATAGAGGAGGGGCTGCTACACCATCTAGCTATGGGCAGGTCTTACACTGTCCTTGATCTCATATAAAATTCCCAAGTCTTTGTCCTGTATGCCCATTAAAGGAGACCCTTTTCTCCTCTATGTGGGATTTGGCAACCGGGAGGTACTTGGGGATTTTCTATTTAATAAAGAGGGCATAATACAAGGCAAGCCAGCAGATAAAAGTCCCTTGCGGTTGAAAACAAGGTCAGGAAGAAGTCAATGTGAGGAAGTGATCCTGCCCGGAAAGCATACGTGTCTATAAGGAGATAAAGGACATTTGTTCCTGTGCCCGTGAACACTGGCAGTGGCCCCTGGGGCCAGAACAGCCTCCCAGCCTAACTCGTATATATTTTTAATGAAAAACTGCAAATTAGATTGGCTTAATTTGACCACATCTGCCTTTTTTAAACAAAGGAAATTACCATTTTAATAGAAAGACCGGCTATTTGTCTAAGGGAGAGGTCCTTGTGAGGTCCGCTCTGCCTGTTCTACTTCCATTTTTAAAGAGGGACAGTGGGGCAGGAGACAGGTGGTCAGGCTTGAAAAGCACAGCGGTTGTCCTGGGACATACCATGAGGAGCAGGGCGCGCTTCCAGCGAGGCACACATGCATGCATGCTGGAAATTTCTACAGCAGCAGGGCTTCCTCTCAGCACACAACGCTGCTCAAACCCTGTGCTGAGCCCCTACAGTGTGCCGGGCATGGTGTCAGGGTAGAGGCCATGGCATCTTCCAGAGGAGGAGTACAGGAGAGAAGCCAGATTTTAACGCTCTGGACTCAAGCCAGGTAGTGGGAAGGATCTGGCAGGTTCGTGATACAGGACAAATCCTGCAGGTCAGATGGGTAGAGCTAAGGTTATTCAGGACAATGAAACTGGATGAGGCTGAAGAACCAGAAGGCCCTGGCCATGATGGCAGCCTCATTAAAGAGAACAGTCTATCTTGTCGGGGGCAGGGGTGATTAGTCCCTAAAGGCCCTGTGGCTCCCCTCCTGGGTCTGAAGGGCTCTGACTTTTCTGCTGTCCCAGTCACCCGTGGTCCTCTGCAGGGCTTCCCTGCTCCACCCCTACCACTGCCCATGGATGTTTCTTTCCTTCCTCCATTGCTAGTTCTGTATCCACCACTTCCTGTCAGTCTCACAAGACCTGCGCCTTGATCTAGCCCTTTTCTGAACTCAGCTATGCCCACGGTCTCCCCTCCTACTCACCAAAGCACGGAGGATGCAGAGGATCCACCTACCCATGGGCCTCCTGGCCTTGACTATCCACCTGGGGCTCCCTGAAGATGGGCTCTAGACCAGGTCCCATCTCCTGTCTTCCAGTTGTTTCCACAGCCTATCCTTCCACAGCTCCAGGAAAGCAGCCCTCTGAAGTCTCGGCTGACCAACTCTCCTTGACTGTCTTTCTAGTGGTTTTTCCCACTCCTCCATCATTATCTTCTTTAGTATGGTAAATTCTACCTCGGTCTTTCCTTTCAGTCAGTCCGAAGACACCTAAGAGTCTAACACGCATCCTGCTCATTTCAAGCGTGGCTGCTTGAACCTGCCCCCACAATACGATGCTCGTGATGCTCCCATCCCTGAAACCCTACCTACCGCTCCTGTAACTAGTGGGCCCAGCCATGTCTGCCATCCTCTCTGTCCCTCTTCTCTCCCATCAATTGTAATAGAAACTCAGGAAATTCCCTCAATGATGCCTTCTGTTAAGGGGGTGACTCCTGGAGTCCTGGGGAAGCACAGTCTCTGGAGACAGGCTGTACACGCTGACGGCTCAGCCCTGCTGTGTGCCCTCTGACAGGCCATGCCTTTGCTTCCAGCACTGTGAAAAGGAGAAATGAGATTCTTCTGAGGATGCCATAGTATAAAGCACTTGGCAGAGTGATGTAGGAGGTTCATCTGTCTATGTGTTACTTTCATTGGTTAATAAAGAAACTGCCTTGGCCTTTTGATAGGTCAGCNAAGAAGAGGCTAGATATAATGGGCCAGGCAGTGCTTAAATGAATACAATTTGTGTGTTGTTATTTTGGGCGTAAAGCTAGCCATGCAGGAGCAGGGTGGGACAAAAAAGCAGGCCCGCTCCCCTATCACTACAGCAGAGTGTCCAGCATCCAATTTTATTGAGTTCATGAAAGTCACACTAATAGATCTGATAGTCTGAGTCACCCCTTCCCTTCTGCCCCCCCCTAAGCTAGTCTCACAGGGGGATACTCTAGCAGGGACTTACTTCCCTCTCTACAGCACCTCTGACCTAAATACACCCCAAATACTATATTAAGTTTGCATTTGGGGCCCCACATCATCACTTATATCTAAGTTCAAGATCCAAGCCTGGCCTCCTCCTCCTTGCACACAATACCCTGCAGCCTCCAATCTGTTTCTGGCAGTTGGGAAGACCCAGGACAATAGCAGGTGCCACTGTACACCTTTGCCAACACATACCTTGTCTCAAGTCTACAAGCACAGACTAGATAATAGACAATACTGCAGCAGACAAACTGCACTCTCTGCCCTTCCCTACATGCGCTTCTTTGACCATGCCACACTGTAGAGGTATGGTCACCTCCCACCTAGGCATGGCCATGTGACTTGTTAGCAGACACACCATGCAAGGCTTGAGAGAGCATCCGGTAGCTCAATTTCTATGTCTGTGCCTTAGCCATCACTGTGAGAACCCACTCAAGATGACTATTGGCATCTTAGACCAAGTAAGAGCCAATGGGTACCAAGATAGGTCAGGACCGGCCTGATGAATCAGCCCCAGCTAGCTACAGACACAAAAACTCACAGTGTGTCATTGGGTTCTACAGCTCAGAGCTGATAAACACAGTCGGGGAGGTAGAGAAAGTTCATACACAATAACAGATGATGACACAGCACAATGACAAAGAGCACAGTTCCAATTGCATGTATGAGCATCACATGACATAGTTACAATTACAGGTTATGATAATATCTATATAATGCCTGTGTCCCAGCCTTGAGAATAATGTATTTGAGTCCCACTGCTTCCTGGACTTTCACAGACTTGCACACCTAAGCCAACATTCTAGACAAACGCTGAGGAAATGGGAGACGTTCCTACGTGAGTGCATGCATCCAAAAGCCAAACCTCACAGTGGCGATCAAATGATCAAAAATGGCTATCTCTGGGTGCTTACATTATAGAGGGCATACGTCTCAGAACTGCCTTAAAACCCGCACTTCCTGCCTTTCTACAGCTAACAAGGATGACTTGTGTGATGAGGTAATGGCTTAGACTACATCTGTCAAGGTGGAGACCCTAGATTTGGGCAGATTCCCTCCACTAGATGAACCCTGAGAAAGGCTTTCCTTCCCTGAACGCTCATGTAGACATTCATGCTTACAGCTTTATTTGCTTTTAATAGGCAAAGACCTTGCCCCCACTCATAGAAGGGGCCACTCTTAGGAATAAGAGTTTTGCCTTTATCCTCTGCAGACAATACACTGCCCCACTGGGAAAATTTCTTTTTATTCATAGATAAGCAAACCCAGTACCCATAATCTGCTAGGGCATTAAGTTCTAGAATCAGTAACTTTTTATATATCTATGGTAGTTAAGGTTCGGTGAATTGTCTAAGGTCCCAAAGGACAGAATCATAGCGAGGCAAAGTTAGAATCAAACTTCAAGTCTCAGTTCGTTCTCTGATGCTGCTGTACCACCTCTGCATCTTCTCCATCATTGATGCTGATGAGCAGCCCCCTGGGGCAGACCCTCCAAAGCTGGATGTGTGCCTCACCCACTTTCGCACTTCCAGTCAGAGGCGACCAACACGCAGGGGTGGTCAACAGTTGTTCACTGAACTTAACCAGCAAACGGGCACCACAGTTCTGATACCAGTTGTCCTCACCCCTTCCACTACAGGGGGTGATATAAATCATGTGTGACCTTGGAAGGATCTCAAAGCAAGGAGATATTGTAAAGGTCACTAGGCCTATGAGTCCTGAGCCCCACGGATGGGCTGCCAGTGATCCACCAAGCCTTTCCTTGTGTGAAAAACGCTCTTTGTGTGTGTACATGCTTTCTAGTGAGACAGAAAAACTTTCATCGACACTTAAGCAGAGTCAGCAGCCCAACAACACTGAAGCCAAGCAAGATGAAATGGCCCTGTGCAACGGTGATGGGTAGTGAATGGGTGGAGCTGGGGCTGAAAGCCCTCTTCTTGCCTGCCCTGGAAGCCCTCTTCTTGCCTGCCCTGGAGTCTCTCTTCATCTGTTTGCACCAATGACATGGATGGTCCTACAACACTATGTTCCTGCAGCTCAGAAGGGTGGGCAGACAGCTTTACTGCGCTATTGAATTTTGTTTTCTGCAGACCACTGTGTTCTGTGGTGGTGAAATATTTCTGACGTGATCTGGATCCCTTCCTTTCAGTCATCAGCTATCCATACAAATGTCAAGCCTGCCAAAGTAATTTCCTTTAAAATGATATATCAGCCACATGAACACCAACATCTCATCTGATCTGCAGAATTAAAAGCACATCTCTCTTACAAAGAGAGGGAAACTGCAGGCCTGACAAGCAAGATGTGTTTCTCCTGGTCTGGAGTGAGGAGGCCTTCATCAGCAATGAGGACATCCGAGGCCCCTCTTCTTCACATCAGCACCACCAACCTGGCACTTAGACCTGGAACTCCCTCCCAAATAACTAGGCTTAACAACCAAAGCAATGGCTCATCTACCTGCCANNNGGTGGCTGCTGTACTGAGCACAGGTCACAGCATCGTGATGGGGGAGGGGAAGCAGTCGATGGAGCAGAAATGATGCCCCTGAAACGCTTTCAGAAAGAGATCTAAGTCAGGTCCTGCAGGGCTGGAAGCTGCATTCCTGGCAGTGAGGAGACAGATTCGGGGTGAGTCCTGGGCATGCTGTCCTCCTGGGTGGGACTTGAGTGTAAACATGTTCCTTCAGAAAGGTACACAGAATATACAACCAAGGTCACTCACTAAATTTCCTCACCAAAGGATCCCAACTAAGTTAGTGGCATCTAATCAAAGCTCTTCATGTCTCCCTGATATAAGCATGCGGCCACCAGAATCCTTCATCTTGGCAGGTTTGTCAAGGGCTATGTCAGCTGAGACTTTGGGACTCTGTTACCTGGAGGGAGGAGACAACACTTTAATTTTTCTCATTTTTCATTAGTCTTTGGAGAATTTTCTACAATGTATTTTGACTGCATTCGCCCCCTTTCTTCCCTACCCACCCAACTTTATACCCTTTCTTTTTTAACCCATCAAGTATAGTTTGTGTTGCCCAGATAGTCTTAGATGTGTGGCCTTCCACTGAAGCATGGTCAACCTGCTAGGAGCTGTGTCCTTGAAAGCCTTGACTCTCCCTCTTCCAGAAAGCCATCAGCTACCAATAACTCCTTAGCTAGAAGTGGGAGTTCATGCCCACTGCCTCTCTCCAGCTGCGATTTGAGACAAAGCTTTCAAAATTTAGGATGCAGATGCCACAGTGGATTTGGGATTTCTCATCGTGATTCAGCCTGCTCTGTTTGACTTGCCACAGCTGGAACACACACTCTCTACAGCCCCACTCAACCCAAATGCCTGGAGCACTTCTTCACGAGAAGCAGCAAAGAAAACACATCTGTGAACGTAGACGTCTCACCCCGGGATCTGGCTATCGAGGTGTTTCCCAACAGACGACACACATGCTACTAAGGATTTGAGGAAGTACACATACCTGCTTCTTCATCTAAATAGTGTATGATAATGTGCACTGCACCTGTGAACTCATATGCATGGCTGCTTAAATTAGAAAGAGAGAGAACTGATTTTATTAAAAAATATTTTTAATAAGTCTAAATGTATGACAATGCAACAAAGATCAGGACAGTGGTATTTGCAGGCCAGAGCAGGTTGGGTGTGAGAGATGGGAATGCAACCAAGCTCTGGGCATCTGCTCTGGGACAGGGGGCTCCTCTTGTGTGTGGTCATCTGATTCTCCTAGCAGCCCTGCACAGAGCAGCTCAGTTTCTTCATCTCAGAAGTGGGAGAAAATATGGTAAGTAGAAAAATATTTGCCTAATTGCCATACTTTTGAATCTGGTGTATGAACCGTCTAATTTGGCCTTAATTAGCTAGACCGATTTATTGCCCCCTGCAAAGAACTCTTCAGGGGCTCTGTCCCCCTCTGCTACCAGGCTGGACAGTGCTGCAGCAATCAAACCCTTCCTTGCCAAGTGCTTTGTACTTTGAGTCTTTCAAAACACTCAATTCACCGACATCACGTGAAGAAAGAAAACAGCCCTGGGATGTTCAGCAAATTGGCCCCAAGTCACCCAGGTGAGTGAACAAAAGAATGATCAGAACTGAGGTTCCCGGATTTGGGGACCCCAAAGCTCAAAGTTCTGCACTGTGACAATTCTGAGATAAGGAGTCACGGCTTTTCCAAGGAGTCCCGTGGAAGCTTGTAGTGAGGTGGGAAATGCCTGAGATTCTATAGATCAGCAGAGGTGTTACATCCAGGGAGGATTGCTACAAGAGTTGAAGGAGCCATGTTCTCCCTCCAGTTTGAGGATCTTCCCTTGACATGGGGTGTGTATTAACAGGAGNAGCGGTTATGGACTGTTGCTGTGCCCTAGACATGGAATGTGTGTCAACAGGAGCAGTTATGTGCCGTGCCCTAGACATGGAGCGTGTATCAACAGGAGTGGCTATGGACTGCGTGCCGTGCCTGCCTGGGGATCTCTGTTTAGGCTGCACCTGCAGTCATGTACTACCAAGAACTACATCCAGCCTTGCTTTGCAACAGCACAGTTCACTCCCTAAGGACACTGATCGAGTTTCTGTCCATTCCGAGCTCCGCTCCTATCACAGAGCCAGGGCTGAAGAAGATGAGCTTTGTTCTCTGTCCCTCCAGTCCTCATGTTTCCGTGAGCATGCCAACATTGGGGCAGACTGTGGGTCCCCACTGCCTCTGTCCACTGTCAAGATGCAGTAGCTGAGTATATGTCTCTGGAGAGAAATTCCCTAAGGTCACCTCAATCAGTGGGAACAACACTAATGCTCACCACCCCAGGCTCTGTGAGGCCCATTTGATCACCATGACCCCTTTTTACCTGTCCTTCTTCATCTCTGAGGACTCATCTCTGAGCTCACTTGCTCCAGGAGACTTCTTGGCTCTCCACACTCCCTTGCGTACAGAGGCTAGCCCACTCCCAGGAGCCAGCAGATGCTCAATGTTTACCTACCAAATGATTATGAAATAGTAAATTTTTTTTTCAAAAAAAAGAGGGCCACGAGATCCTAAAAAAGAGGTGAATTACTGGAGTAGCAATTGTCGAATCGCTCTTCTGCAGCCCGGAGAAATGGCTAGGACCCGGCCTCACCATCGGCTCACATTATACAGGTGGCAGCCTAAAATACTAATGCCGCGCACATGCTGCAGGCTTCAAAGACTTTCAGTGAGGCCGGCCAGCCACCCAGCCAGTCTGCCTGAGTGCCTGTCTGCTGGAGTGCTTGCCTGAGCACCTGCCAGCCTGATGCCAGTTCTGGACCTGTGTAAACCTTAGCAAGGCAGCCTCATTAGCTGATGGGTTACAAAGAGATGGTACCATGGCAGCCACTCACACTTTGGAAATAATTGGTGCCGGGAAATGAAGTGTTTGGTCCAAGATAAAGCTGTTCGAGGTTCCTGTCACCCCAGGAGACAAGCCAAAGAAACCTGAATGCCATCCATCCCCTGGTCCCCCAGGAATAGCAGAACGCAATGTGATTGTGTCTGGCATTAAGCCATGTATCTGGCCTTGGATCATTAACTTATATGGCTCACAAATATACAGTAACAAATCTGAAGTATTTGCTTAATTTATTTCCCTTCCTCCAGCCCTTCAAGCTGCATCTAATAGGGTATGCAGAGCACATTCTTCTCTCAGGAAGACAGAAACAAATCTTTGGGTGAAGAATGAGCCCACAGTAAACAAATACTCAACAAATTCAATTGATTTTCTAATTTGAAAGTATGGCATATTAACAGGGCTTTATGGATAATATTTCCATGAGTTCTCCCTAGTTAGGTAATCAATAAAAATCTAATCCTATAGCACTTGTTTACTCCTGCAAATGAATAAGTAACCCTGGAACTACTTCATGGACCAGCCAGCAGTGACCTGCAGTGCACAGATGGCGTAGAGAGGCCAGGCATGTAGGTAGGGAATGCATCAAGCCACTGGGATTTTTCAAAAGCCTCTCAATGCAAGCAGCTAGGAAGAATGGGAGAGGGCAAGAATTTCTGTGCCAAATGCATGAGATGGGGAAGGGCCATCTGCATGCAAATGACACTCCCCTAAACTCCAGCAAGTGGGAGGTAAGGAGACAATGTGTGCCTCCTGAGACAGACCCACGTAGCAGTTACGTTTTTGTTAAGCCTCTTTTTCCCCCTGCAAGTTGTATCTTTCTGAATCACAGTCGCTGATATGAGACACCAAAAGTAATACAAGAAAAGATTTGATGAAATATGCCCAGAGTGGAGATATCAAGGAAAGACTGAAATGTAACCATGAACAATTACTCACACTGAGGACCCACTGTGACAGGCAGCAGGCCTTTGCAAGCATGAACCCGGTACCCAGTTCATGCTACCTTCACCCTGGACTATGGGAAACCAACTCCTACCACTGGGCTAATTTTTCCTCTTTGTTCTTTTAATCACAATGAGGTAGGGAGGACACACAAAAATAATAGGTATTTAAGAAATTCAACTTGATGAGCTCAGGGAGAAGGATATACTTGTGAGACCATCAGCACTGCTAAAACATTACCTCTAAGTATTAGCAGCACCAACAACAAAAAGATTTGAGACCTTGGTTTCATCATTGAAAATGATGCACACACCCCACACCCTGCCCATGGAGGCTGGATGACTCCCAGAACTCATGGGCCAACAACCAAACACGTGAGTGTCAAGAAGTCTTCCAGGGAGGGGGCCAAGTAAGTACATTGCTGAGGGATGGAAAGGCACATTGCCACAGAAGTCAAGGGTGGCTTCCTGGCTTTCTCTGCTCACAGGGAGGCCCCTCCATAGGTGCATCTAGAGTCATCCTTACAGCACCTACTATGTGTCCCTGAAGGCAAGTCTTTGCTGGAAGCAAAGGCAGTGGATAGGTATGGATCGGTACAAAGGGAAGGTTAGTCTCCCAATAGGGGCTAGAAGACATCCCCTTCCTAAAGCCACCCTACAAGGCAGGGACCTTCTGCTGCATCCACTGGGTGGGGGCGATGACAGCCTGGGAAGTGACAGGAGCCGTACCCAGTCCCACTGGTGACACACTCCAGCTGAAGGAAAGGTGATGGCGGTCAGGAAGCATCGTGCCAATGACAAACAAGAGGTAGCAGGGTACAAGAAAGGCAGCAAATGAAAGCTAAGAGAAGCTAGTGTTTAGCAAGTGTTCGTTTTTGATAAATGACGCTGTCTGGTCCTCAGGATGGTCCTTAAGGAAGTGGAGCTGACATCCTCCTCCTGACGTTGGGAATAAAAGTTCAGGGAGGTCATGTGTGTTCTCTGGGTCACAGAGTTGGTACCAAGAAGGGTCTGCAGTTGCATGGCTACAGTTATGCATACAGACTCCCTATCCACCTCTCTCGCCCCTCTCCAAGCTCAGAACCTCCTCCCTGAAGGAGAAAGGTAAAGGCGTGTCAGGAAGGAAGAGCATCTGTTCCACCTGAGATCTGAAGATTTGAGCCTCGGGTTTCTGAGGGAGGAAAGGGCACGTTTATTAGCGTTATCTCAAAGACATTTCTGTCTGCTTCCAAAGAAGCCATGAGAAACCCCATCTATTCATCAAGATTTCTTCACCTTGCGGCCAGCACCGAAAACCCAGGGAAGGTGGGCTATGAGCTCTACGACGACAGAGAAAACCGGCCCATTTATTTCTACTTCCTGATCCAGAAGGTTTCCGTGTGTTTCAGGAGAAGCTGGTAGGTCCCCTCAGGAAATCTTCTGTGGAAGTATACAACCGTCGTAGCTACTCTAGCTCAGGTGAGATTAATATGCTGAGATGCATTAAAGCAAAACAGACTTACATTTCCCCCAAATGAATGTGAACCGCGGAAGAAAGGCATTTTGTAGGCCTGACTTGGGTCAGCATTTTTAAATGTCACCTTTTATTGACAACCATCTGGAGTGGGAATGAGGTGCGTACTATGCCACTCGGCCGAGGCACTGCTTGGCCTATATTATTTCATAGTTGACTGCAGTAACTTCTCCATTAGGAAGTAGAAATGGAGGTGGGAACTGTACCATGGCAAAGAGCTGCCCCCCAAAGCAGCTGCCAGGATAGCCCTCAGCCAGTCCATCTTCTCCAGCCACAGCAAAGGCTGCAATATGAAAACTTCAAACCATGTTATTATTTTGTTGAGTGGAGGTAAATACCCAGCCTGCCAAAAGGAATTTCTACCAGAACCCTGAGAAGTAAAACAGAACACGTTTTCAAGACCATTGATTCGGATTTGGGAAATAGCTGTAAACTGCACACCGCAAGTGAGAGGCACAGATGACTGTTCCGGGGCCCTTTTGAAATCCAGCCCATGTGGATCCAGACCTAGTTAAAACACTGACCAAAAGCATTCAGGGCTGTGTGAGTGGTCTCAGATATCCTCTGGAATGGCAGGCTCACCTCATGGATGCTAAGAGTGAGGCCCAGGACTGGGCCTAAGATCACGTGGGATGGCAGTTTGAATGGGAAATACCCCAGAATCACGTATTGAACTTTTGGGACCCCCTATTGATGGTGCTGTTTGGGGAGAGGGTTGTGGAACTTTGGGGATGAGGAGCTTGTTAGAGGACATACATCATGAGGCAGGGCCATGATGGAACCCTCTGGAACCACAGCCAAATAAATGTCTCCTTGTCTGTGCTGCTTTCCGTCACGGTGCTTCATCACACCAACAGAGTGAGCAGCATGAGAGACAGGGTGAGTCCAGAAGTGGAGCCCCACCTTCCCGCTCCATCTTCTCTGTCCCATCTTGGCTCTGCTTGCCATACAGACTGCCATCTGCACTTCACAGAAAAAGAGGAAGTGGAGCAAGGAGGCCACATGTAAAGAAGAAGAAGGGAAACTGTTGGGACTCTGACCCTCCCATCTTGGGTCCTCGGCGTCCCCTCCTAGGATCCTCTGCTGGGCAGCACACAGAGACAGAGGGATGTCTTCTGATTCTCCTCAGACTGTTAGTCTCCAGTCGGAACGTACTCAACTATTTCAATAGTATCCACTGCCAGACATTCTGGATGCCTGCTGTGGGCTGGGCATTGCTCAGTGTGCTGGGATGAGATGGTGAATGCAATGGAGGCCAGTGGCATTGCCAAAATTCACACTCTGACATGGAGGAGACAAGCGTGATGATTCTTAAAAAGAATGTGCCCAGTGTGCTAGAAGGGGATAAATGCTATAGAAATCTGAAGGTGTACAGCTTTCTGTTGAGATAAGAAACAGGAAATGGGGCAGGGTAGGGCCCAGTCATAAGTCGGGGAGATGGGAGGCAACACCTGAAGGAGAGGGGATACAAACAGGTACGCAGAGGAACACATTCCAGACAGAACGGGGAAAGACCTTAAAGGCTGGCCTGCTCCAAGAAAAGCCAGGGCCACTGAGGCTGGAGAAGAGAAGGAGGTCAGCCAGAGAGGTGACAGGGGGCACCATCATGTGAGCAGTCTGGCTTTGCCTCCAAAACAAATGGGGAGCCCAGCCATATTTAAGCAAAGGGGTAACAGGATTCCACATAGTATACAGGCACCAATCCGGCTTCTGTGCTAAGCACAGACTGGAGATGGTGCCATAGGACCCAGGTAGACGCATATAGAGGTGTCAGAAGGTGTATGCATCAATCTGAATGAGGGGTTCCCTGAGACCAGAATGGGTGTGATACAACGTTGGTGTGACCGTGTTGGTAGGCTTTGGAGTCACTGGGCATGCCACACTCACTAGCTTGGTACTGGAATGCCACAGTCAAATGCCACATGAAGTGTGGTGAGTTTAAAAGGCAAGGTAGAGTAGGCACCCAGGAAAGATAGATGGCGGAAGGGCAGCTGTTCCTCAGTAACAACCATCTGTCTCTGTGAGACTGTGGCCAGAGTGTCCGTGTCCGAGGATTTTCTCAGATGAGCAGGAAATTCACAAGTATGAATTATTAGAAGGAGTTTCTAATTTACCAATGTTAACAAGAGGGTTGAAATTTTTTTTTGCATCCACACGAGAAAAAGAATACTTACAAGACAGTTTTAGCCCCTGCATTTGTTACCTTTGGTGTCCCTTTAACTAACAGTCTGCTTAGCCACTGAAGGTAGACCTGCTCATTTGTGAAGGGTGCTGACTGGGTTTCACTCTGTGGAAGCTCATGTAGTAAACACTTGCTGCCCACCTAGTGGCAGAGTTTTGGACGGTTCTAGAAACCTTAGGAAAGAAGACCTAACCAAAGTAAGTAGGTAATTTGGAGAGAACCGTGTGTGTGTGTGTGTGTGTGTGTGTGTGTGTGTGTGTGTGTGTGTGTGTG
>LOEQ01004881.1:121055-132449 GCA_001685075.1 Bramus lutescens | reverse complement strand
AAGAGCCGTTCATGTTAAACTCTGACAAAGCTTCTCCCTTCATTCTGTCCATGCCCTGAGACTTTGAGTGGAGCTGGATTTGAAAGCAATATGCTAACAAATTTGCTAAAGGAAACTTTAGGACAGCATAGTGAGGTGTGACATCAGTGCTGTTGGATGCTTTTAGCAGGCTTGTAGTGAGGATTAGGAACAAAACCACGATTTTAACATGAATGGTTTGGCCAGAAATGAAGCCCATTTAAAGTTGTAGGCAAGGAGTAGATAGCTGTTCCAATATTAGCACTGCTAATCAGAAGGCAGTGGCTGTCCACCAGGACAGCAGTGACAGATGCCCTGAGTACGCTGGCCCCACACCTATCTCAGAATCGAGGGTATAAAGGGTTTTGTTGTTGTTGTTGTTTGTTTGTCTGTCTGCTTGGTTGGTTTTGGGTTTTTGTTTTGTTTTGTTTTTTGAGACGAAGTTCTGTATAACAACCCTGGCTATCCTGGAACTCACTCTGTTGAACAGGCTAGCCTCAAATTCCAGATATCTGCCTGCCTCTGCCTCCTGAGTGCTGGGATTAAAGATATGTGCCACCACCACCCAGCAGTGTAAAGGTAAAGTGTAAAGCGCAAATCTGGAAGTCTTCTTTGAGAAGAGGGCTCCAGGGTACCATATGCATCCACATGGATGCCTAGGGAGATGTGCATTCTGAGATTGCTGAAGCCATCCATGGTTCAAACTCTTGGCAGACCTGGGAGCCATCCACGTGAGTCTGGCTTTGCTGACATGCAGAATGCCAGAGTCACAGCTCCATGGCAATAGCCATCTAGATTTTAAAGGAAGAGCACAGGGGACCGGGCAAGGCAATGTGTGGTAGAGTAAGGATCTCTACAGGCTGCCTCTGAGAGGACAAGGTATGGAACTATGACAGTGAAGCCTGAGATGCACTGGAGACCCAAGGACACTGGAGACAGCTACCAAGAGAAGCTGCAGGCCATGAGTGGAGCTGGCCATGGAGAGAGGAAAAGTGTGGGCTGCAGATGGCAAGGCAGTATTTCAGGGATGCTTGAACCCACTAGAGCTCACATCAAGACCTTACATGCTTCAGAGTAAAAGATTGGACCTACATGGTTTAATATTTATGTTCCTGGGTTTGTATCCTGCTTCTACCTGAAGCTTCCTTGATAGTCTATTATTTCCTTTTAAAATGGTATTGATAGCCCTGTATGATTGTATATTGGAAGAGCATGTCTGTCTATCTGTGTGCACACATGTGAACGTGTACTTGTGTATGTGCACATGCATGTATGAACATGAGCACATGTGTGTATGCATGGGTTTGTATGAGCAGGGTTTTAAGGGACTCACAGCTAGAACTTTGACTCTCAAAGGACTTTGATCTCGGATTATTGAACAATGTTGGAGCTGCTAAAATTCTGAGTACTCTTGAAGGTGAACTGAATGGATTTTACATCCTGAGGTGGTCACAAGCCTTTGGAGACCAGGTGCCGAGCATTACAGCTTGACTATAAAATGGTTCTCACAGGTTTGCATGGGAAATGCTTAGCTGGTAGCATGCTTTGGGAGGTTCTGGACACTTCAGTAGGCAGCACAGAGCTGGATGAAGTAGACTGGGGTTACAGCTACCCCAATTCATGTCTTACTCCCTGCTCTCTGTCTACCATGAGGTGAATAGCTTCCCTCTACACACATCCATGGTGTGATGCTTTATGAGCCTAAACCCACAGAGCCAAGCAACCATGGGCTGGACCCTCTGAAGCCAAGCACAGAAACAGCTCCTCCCTGTAAGCTGCCAGAGCCTTACAGAAGTAATTAACATGGATATTAAAGCCATATGTTGGTGCCCTGCTGCCAAACTCAGATTCATTTGTTAATATCCTCACTGGCCTCTCGCACACCCAACTCCCAAAGACAAAGACCAAAATGGCGTGAGTTACCGCTGGCGATTCCTCCACCCGATCCCCCTCATTAAGAGAATCACCGTGTCTCTCCAGCCCTCCCCCCAAAGCTCTCCAAGCCCTTCGACTTCTTCTCATCCTCATCTCCACAGCTGTCCTATCTCCATCATCCACATCAGCCATCACATGGGTCCTCACACACCCTTCCCCATACCCTTCCCCTGACATCATCTGGAGTACCTTCCTCACAGCATCAAAAATCATCTCGAAAGGTTCACACCTAGCAGGGGACTCCTGCCTACTGTGAGGGGCCTTCCTTTAGGCTCAGGATCCCTGCTCCAGTCTCCATGACCTTTATAATAGTATTATTACACCATTCCCCCTTCCCTCCACACCCCTCCCCTGTATCCCGTGGTTTCGGCAGTGCTGCAGAGGCAAGGCCCTGACTCTGTCGCTCTCTCCCTTTCTCTAGTTCTGCTCCCCCAGACCCGCCAGTTTTACTCCTGAAACACAGCAAGGTCCTAACTCCTGAGCTCTTCATCCCTCGCTTCCTCTCTCCACTCCTCTGTGCCCTTCATCTCTATTCAATGAGCGTGTGTCTGCTTCTGCAACACTGGAATAGTCATGTCGTTAGGAAGGCAGGGAAGCAGCTCATAGTGGGAAGTCCCCCAGGCTGCCAGCAAACAGTGTTTGATAAGGATGATAAGCAACGATACTGATCTTACCCCACAGAGCTGTGTTCAACACCCCAGCAGTCAGAGCCAGGTGGCAGGCGATCCATCTTAAAGAGACGCCATAGCTAGCTGATTTCTGCCAGCAGTGTATTTACTGGGATTAAAACTTGATTTAGATATACCTTTAGAATTATTATTGAATATACCAAAGGCTCCATTCTCATGGGAGCAAGAAGATAATCAACCACAACAGCTCATAGCCTATCCGTTCACAGAAAGCTTTTCCCTACCTGACCCAAGAAGGCTAAATATTCTAGGACCAATTTCCCTCACCAGGATATCAAAATGATGCTTTGGCAAATTCTGTAATCATTTACCATCTTGTCTGCTATTTCAGGTCCAGTGCTGGACTGTATGATTTCAGCAATGATCAGACAGCATGTGCCCCAGGAGGATTCCCGTCAGGCAAACTACAGCTGCACAGCCCCTTATAAGAGAGTCTCCTTAGACTCTCTAAGCATATTTTAGGCTATCTTTGTAATGACTGTCCACTCCTCCCCAGGTCTAAGAAGGATGTCACATAAAAGTAGCCCCTGGTTAGAATTAGAGAAAGATCTTGCCTTGCTCAGTTTTGGTTAGAATTTAAACGAGAAGACCGTATCATGGATTCCTCTAGAAATACATACTATGGCAGACCTGAGTGGTCACCCTAAAGCCTTTGCAAGTCTGTTCTCCCTTCAGGCTTTTCACTCCAAAGCTCAGGAAGTCAGGCACCAAGTTGAGTCATAACACAACCCACTTCCGGCCACTGGGACATTCGTATGGATCTCTCTGAGACTTCTATGAGAGCCTTTACTTTAAGAAGAGGAAACCCGCATGGCTTGGCCCTTATTCTTCCCTGTCTTAATCAGACACGTTGAGTCTGGAGCTAGAACAGCCATCGTGCAGATAAGAAGCCACAGCAAAGGCATTAACAAACACTTCCAAGAAGTGAGACTGCTAAACCTAATGTTGTTGAGCCAGTGAGCTATTAACAATGGCTCATACCTTCAGATGACTTATTAAGTAAGAAAAGCCATCACCGGCTGTTTAAGCCAAAAAACTGAAAGCTTTGTGGTGAATTTCCTGAAGTCAAATGGTTCTGGAATACATATACTAAGGGATGATAGTGTGTGGTTTTTTAATTGGACTTGGACACACTCAGATTAGTGTCCTGTTGTGGGATGTCTGCACACTGTGTGAAGGTGGATTACTGTGATTGGTGTAATAAAAAGCTGAATGGCCAATAGCTATGCAGGAGGTTAGGTGGGACTTCCTGGCAGAGAGGGGAATGCTGGGAAGAAGAAGGCAGAGTTGCCATTCAAATGTGGAGGGAGCAGCATGGGCAGTACTGGAGAGAAGAGGTAACGAGTCAAGCCACAGAACGTAGATTAAAATCAATGGGTTAACTTAAGTTATAAGAGCTAGTGGGACAAGCCTAACCTAAGGCTGGGCTTTCATAATTAATAATAAGCCTCAGGGGTATTATTTGTGAGTTGGTGGCCCAAAGAAAGATCCAACTACAGTCACTGACTGGGTGTTTGAATCTGGACCAGTCACCTGATTCCATTTATATATCCCACACAATGAAACCATAGTTAAAGCCCACGTTACAGACTGTGGCTTGGAGGAAGGGAGGCAGGTGGGGGATCTTTGGCACCTGAATGGTGACTACATGGACAAACTGTGACCAGTAACCCCACAAAGGGGGATCAGCACCACGTTCAATCAGGGACATATCATCCCAAACCACAAGATCCCAGTTCACACCTATTGGGATAGCCATTAAAGAAGAAAAAGAAAATCAGCAATTTTGCAAAGATCTGGAAGAATTAGAAATGGAATTCTTATGTTCTACCAGAAATATAAAGCAGTATAGGCATTGTGGAAAATAGTAAAAATTCATTGACAGTGTACATGTGTGTGTAAGTGCAAATTGCTCTGTGTATGTGTCTCTGTGTGTGTGTGTGTATACAATGTTTTACATCCTCTCTGCAAGGAGTTTGCCTGACTCTCAGAGGACTTTAGACCTAGATTAATAAACAATGTTGGAACCATCAAATTACATATAAATTAACATATGATTCAGCAATTTCTTGAGAGGAAAGGAACTGAACTGAGAAGAACACTTATGCACCTACGCTCACAGCAGGGTTAGTCATGATGGCCAAAGGGTGGGAGCACCAAATTTCAATGACTGAATGACCAAATGTAATACACACATGCACACATGCATGCGTGCGCACACACGTACACACACACACACACAAACACACTGGAATATGGAATATCATTTAGTCTTAAAAGTAAAGAAATCTGGACTAGAGCTGCAACACAGAACAAGCCTTAAAGAGATTATGTAGAATCAATCAGTCACAAGAAAGAGAATTGCTACATAATCCTGCTCAGACAAGTTCTCAAAATATTAAGATCTCTAGAGAAAGAAAGAGGAAAGGAAAAAGGAACAGTTTCAATTTGGAAAGACGAAAACTGTTCTAGAGATGGTTGGTCCACAGCAGCGTGAATGTTACTTATGGCCACTAAATCTGCACAAAAGGTGCTAAATGATTGTTTTAGTGTGTGTGTGTGTGTGTTTGTGTGCGTGCACGCGTGTGCTGCTAAATTAAAAACAAAATAAAGTTACAACCTCCAATCCTGACCTTAATATTGACAGTAACATAACAATTCATTCACAGGTTAGCAGACAGCATCGTGGACAGCATGTCAGACAATACCCCGGGTGATAGGCCAAGATGCCTACCCAGGCCTATTCTCTACAAGGAGTCTCATTCAGTCACAAAACTGGCACACTCAAGTGCTTTTCCAGGAAACCCGGCCAATGCAAGGATACCCTGCCTTGAAGAAGGCCACACATCTGTAAGCCGTTTGCTACAAAGCAGGTGTCACACTTGCTGAGTAGTGAGCCAGAGACATGTGGGACAACCTCAGAGGCAGAGCCACGGCTCAGCTTTGGGGCTCAATAAAAATTCCAAAGAGGGCCTGGAACTGGGGCTGGACTTGAAGAAGGGGAGCCTTGTCTGATAAGCAGAAAGGGCTGCACTGTTCCTATACAGAAACCGCAGCTCCGTGAGTCGATGCTTTAGTCGCTGTTGATGGCTGCAACAAGCACGATGAACAAAACCGATTTATGGGGAAGAGGGTATTTTGGATGATGCTCCAGAAGAAGAGCAATAGCGGGGAGGGATGGCAGCAGGTGGCTGGAGCAGAAAGCCCAGAGGTCGCATCCCCCAATCACGAAGCAGAGAGAGTGAACTGGAAGAGAGGCGGGACTATAAGCTCTCAAATCCTGCCCCCAGGGACACACTTCCTCCCACAAGTTTGCCCTTCCTGAAAGGTTCCACAACCCTCCCTAAACAGTTCCTCCATCTGAATGCCAAGGGCTCAAGTACTTGGGCCTATGGGGGATGTTTTCATTCAAACCGCCACAGTAGAGATGGAAGAGTGACTTGCTTGGTTGGAGACAATCGTGCATTAGGTTGGGCAGGAAAAGTGACATGCACCTGGTAAAGGGAAGGACCACACATGCGACTGGCAACGGCAGCTAAGACTCTTTGAAACACATGGAAGATTCTAAAAATCTGTCTCTTCCTCCAGCCTGAAGCAATGTCTTTAGGTGATGAGCAGGGAGGCCACCAGTCACGGGCATCTCTTCTAAGAATGCGGACAACCTCAGCAAACACACAGTCACCTCAAAGGGCACAGGCTATTGATGGCTATGCAGGCGCATCCTAATGGCCCAGAAAGTCTTCATCCCACATGCTCCATGTGCAAATAATGGACAGGAGCCCTGGGCCCATGTTCAAAATGCAACCTCAGCCTGAGCCTTGAGAGTACTTGCTTAAGCCCTCCATGACAAGCAAACAGTACAAACTGAGAAAAATATGCACCAGGAGACCTAATCCTCCCCAAAAATGTATTCAACTGAGACCAATTTTAGGAAATTATTTCAAAGTTCTAATCACTCTGAGAAGAAACAATTCATGACAGAAATTGTAATTACCAAAGAGACGATCAGTTCTGCAACAGCAATTTTACTGACATTGATAACATACAAGAAATCATGAGGCTTAATTATTTGAATTTTGGGGCTACAGATACCGTGTAGAAATCTAATTAAATAGATCCAGCAAAAGTGACCAGCTGAGGAATGGCGGTGTTGCTGAACCATGCACTGCTTGGTCCGTGAAGAGCCTCTAAACAGGCAGTGAGTGAGAAGCTTAGCTCTCCTTCTCGACTGTCATCTGGAAAAAAACAGAGGCATCCCAGTATTGATCCCTAGCCCTCACAAGGGAATTTACTTCAACTCCTCCGAAAACACATCTTCCACCCTAATGAGCTCTCATCAACTCCAAGACAGATGTAGACTCTCTCACCATTTGCCACCCAGGTCTGCCATCCAGACACTGGTGAGAAAAGGATATCCTGTCTCAGTTAAGAAATGAACTGCTCATGCTCGAGAGATGGTTCAGGGGTCACGAGCACTGGCTGTTCTTCTAGGCACCCCAGGTTCCAGTTCCCAGCACCCACATGGCAGCTCGCAGTCATCCAGAACTCCAGTTCCCAGGGAGCCAGTGTCCTCGTGTGCCTTTTACCGTACACATGTGGTACACAGAGAGGCAAGCAGGAAAATAGTCACGCATAGGATAAATAAATACTTCTCTAATGTAAGCTGTTAAACGTTAATAGCTGCGGGAGTGTGTAATTCCTGAAATTGCCAAGAATTTTTTTTGCTTAAATATTAAGGGCTTCCAGAAAACAAGATTCTAGTTAGGGAAGGTTTAAAAAAAAAAAAAGCTCAGAGATGAAGAAAATACAGAAAACCATTAAAGTCCAAAGAAAATAAAGATGATTTACAACCTGAACAACCACATGGAGGCACAAAGAACACATTGTGCCATCTATCCTCCCAATGTATTTCCAAGAATAAATCATTTTATCACATTGTGGACATATCTTTATAACTGTCTTATTATCTCACTAAAATTGTATAAAGTATATCAAATCAAGCACATTTAAAATAATTTCTTTAATAGCCCTCTCTGCTATATGGATAGTATGCTCCCACTTCCTGAGCTGTCATCAATGGACTGACTGCTGGCGCAGGACACCCACAGCTATCTCCACACCAGCTACTGACGAGGGTCCTCAGACAGGTGTTCCCGGGATAGTGCTCACTGCCTTGCTACACTTTTCAGAAACATCTACCAAGCTGCTTGAACCCAAAGAGATGCCAAGCTACACTTCTACCGACAGAGTAGTGAACAGCCACACCGGGGAGGACCTCTTTCCCTTTCTAACAGTGTTACTAAACTTCCAGGGGCTGGAGAGATGGCTCAGATTTATAGGGCTGCAGAGCTTTACATGCAACAAAATAAAGTTTGGATTTAAACAAACCCAAGTGAATTTTTTTTCTGGGATATTGGATAAGAAAAGGCTTCAACCATATTTTTCCAAGTAGGTAATTTAGAATACTTTTAGTAATTTACCCTTTCCCCTGGCTTTTATGCTAGGCAGTTATGGACCGAGCTGTTCCATGCATGGGTATACTCCTAAAATGAAAACCACATGGTCCCAATTAGCATCATCTGAGGACATTTATATCTGGAAATGCAAATTTCTTCTCATTATACATAATTTTCAAAATTTTCTTGGCAATTTCAGCCAGTTTATTCTTCAAGTATTTGAGAACAACTTGACACATTCCAAAAAGAGGAGAAAGAGAGAAAATCTGGGATGTTGATTAGGACGGGGCAAAAAATTACCCAGTTCTTTAGTGAGAACTGACGTCTCCATGGCACTCTGAGAACCCACATCACACATCCCCATTTACTCGCATCCTCTCAGTCAACTTTTGTCAATTTTTGTGACTTGCCTCATATGGATCCAACCACATTTCTTGCTATACTAACTATTTCTGTCTGTTTCATATATATTTTACTCCTAAGCAAACTACCCCAGGCACAGAATGTCTAAGATGGTATGTCCACATTTCAAAGACAGCTTCACTCTTCAGGGCCTGAGAGAGAGGCTTTCCCGTTTCCCAAATGAATAACATACAGATGCTGCATGGAGCCCAAAGCCCCTGCATCTGTGTAGGGCAGGGTTCAGCAGCCTGTGCAGTGTCCATGACTGTGCTCTCATGCCCGGTGATAAGATGATATTAAAATTTTAAATGACACATGACACCCTTTAACTGCTCTGCCATCAGAGAACACTCTCCACCCGTCCTGTCCTCTGCTCCAGATGGATGGGTGGCGGGGCACAGCCAGCTCAAGTCTTTCTAGGGAGCTTCAGCTCTGAACAGGCTGACACCAGCTTTGGGATTGCGCCAGATCTCTTCCTGTGAACATCACTGCTGAGTCCGTTCCCAGTACACAGGAGAAATGGGGTGCTAAAGGGAGAATTTGAAATTAGAGTTTTCACATTGTCCTAAACCATCCCCCTTATACAACACAATTCATACCGTTTGCTGGTTCTTAGTACAGATTTGTGCACCAACCAGCACAATCAATTTGAGAACATTGTCATCATGCCCAGAGGAAACTTTACCCATTATAAGTTAAAACTGTGGTGTATATATTTCAGTAACGGTAGGTCTGTTCGCATCATTTTATAAACCACCTCAAAAATTTTGTCATCCTGGGCACAAAACACTCTCTATCCATTAAACAAAAGCACCCCATTTACTCTTTCTACAACCCAACATCACAACCCTCTGTATCCATTAAACACCAGCACCCCATTTACCCCTTCCACAACCCAACATCCGCCATTCTGCTGTCCCTGTGATTGTTTTTACTATTACATCACACAAGTGAGCTCATCCAGCAGTTATTATTTGTGTGTGAGACAGACTACACACGTCCTTGAGGCTCAGTCATACTGTCAAGCATGTCACAACATCCTTCATTTTAAGGGTGAATACACTGCAATCTTTTTCAAGAAAAGAGAGGGGTGGAGACGGGGGTAAGCGGGGATGATAACAAGGAGAGAGAAGGGAGAGCTATAATTAGAAACCCTTCTACTGGCCCAGGTAGGACAGTGACAATGACACGCTTCCAGAAAAGACATAGAGGGATAGTCATAGGGGTGTTTAAAGACATGTTTCAGAGTAAAGAAAACTAATAAAAGAGTGACTGGACTGGCTAGTTGATCTGACCTAGAATAATGGACAACACCTTGGCTATCACAGACGGGACGGCAGGGACTAAATGGGCAGATGAAGGGGCCTGTGAGCAAAGAGCAAGGGGACAAGAGTGAGGAAGAAGGGACCAAGAGATGGTATTGGAAG
Organism: Bramus lutescens; assembly: GCA_001685075.1. Classification (NCBI taxonomy): domain Eukaryota; kingdom Metazoa; phylum Chordata; class Mammalia; order Rodentia; family Cricetidae; genus Bramus; species Bramus lutescens. The sequence continues at coordinate 122,522 of LOEQ01004881.1, read as the reverse complement.
GTGGAGATGGGAAAACTACATAGCAAACACATATGAAGACGTCAGGATGAAGTCCATGACTTTATTCAGTGAAGGCGTGATAACAAAGACCTAAAGAAGGCTGTCACAGGCCGGCTGCTGCTCTGAAGGAAGAGCTTCAACAGGCCCAGCTGACGCAGTTCAAGGAAGAAAGAGAAACATTCAATTCAGCAAAAGCAGCTGAGTACGCGCCCCCTCTGGAGGTGTGGGCAGTTTAGCACTCTGCCTTCATGGGAAAACTTCACTCCAAAATCATATTTTGAGGTGTTTGCATGTGTGCACATACATACAAAGATGAAAGCCACAATGCTGGAGCTGTCGGCTGTCTGAATTCTCACCAGTAGATCATAAAAGAAAATTCAGACTCTCCCAGCCAAAGAGGCTGAAGAAGTGTGGAGTGTCAGTCCAGGGTCTGCCACCAGCTTGCTCTGCGCTAGGGGCAAATTTTTCCAACGGAGTTTCCATTTCCTTATTTGTGAAATCAAGAGAATCAAGCCTAACTTATAGAGCTAGGGCACCTTCAGTGAGGCTAGGGGCCCACAAGCCCACCTGCACACTGAAGCCTTTGGATGGCTTTGAAGTCCCCTTAACTATGGACCCAGACTGAATATTACCAGACACCTAAGCGGAGCTTTGCACAGGGCAGCAGTCTAACTCGAAGAAGGAAGGAAAGTCGGAAAGCCAGAAGAAAATACCAAAAGATGTCAAAACCATGGAACAAGAATAGTGTGACATACTACAAGAAATATGGAATAAATACCTCCTCCAAAAGTGAACGGGAAAGTAAAATTTACATGCTTGCATTTGTTCACAGAAAGAGAAAATGTCATGCAGTTTCCAGGAAATCCTCATAAAAAGTCAAGAATGTGGCAAGGAGAGAGAATAGAAGAGAGATGAGGAAAAGAGAAAGGAGGGAGAGTTTTCCACACCCAAGAAGGTTCTCCTGAGGAAGACTATGCACAGATGGAATGGAATGATACCCACGAAAGGCTAAAATCAAGACCTAGAGGAGTGGTCACAAGCCTGTCTCACATGGGAAGAGGAAGATAAATGTCTTAGAAAAATGATGTCTACTGACCCAGATCCTGCTGAGTGAGCAAGAGAATTCTCTGGTTCTTTCTTAGTGATGTCATCCAGTCTCCGGAGACTTCATTTGTTGCCTGCCTATCTGAGGGGCACTAACATGCCTTTATTACCATAAAGAACAATGAAGTTTTCTTCCATGACACCTGCTCCTTGCTCACATGTCTGAAAGTTATCACCACCATCCATGTGAGACTGGACCGAAGAGATTCACCATCATGGAAACTTCAGTTATCTAGAAAAAGAACCCATCCCATGGCCACTGATGAGGCCACACCAGAAGAACCCATACCACAGCCACTGATGATGAGGCCACAGCAGAAGAACCCATCCCACGGCCACTGATGAGGCCACACCAGAAGAACC